>JAUIMW010001068.1:0-13843 GCA_033557785.1 Enochrus cinctus
GCACTTGTGACTCCCTTGCACAAAATTATATCTATAAGATCACTTTTTCTCAACTTATTAAGCTCGCTACTCACAGATGCGTCTATGCTCTCCGCCAAGTTGAATTTGCAAAATGACCTGCCTTTGAAGTACTGAGTATATTCTGTTTTTTTCTATTTCTTGGAAAAAAAAAAATAAATAAATGGTGGCATTTGTTCGTTTTTTTTAAATATTTTTATTTGTTAACATTATAACTTACATAAATTTGAAGAGTTTTCTCTAGATAGATAGTGTAAAAATAAATTACCTCTCCGTTTTTAATTAGGTTAATTCAGGAAATATTTGTCTGCAATTTGCAAAATAACAACCCTAAATTCAAAGCTTGCACATGAAAAATAGAAATAAAAAATACGAATATTAAGACATTTAGTTGCATGCCAAAGTTGAATAAATCAATAAGTAAACAATAAGGAAGGGGCGGAGTAGTTAAATTCTAACACTTCTTATGCATATACACATTCTAAAGCATGACCTGTTACCCCACTGCTCTTTTGGACCCTTCGCTTGCAGTCTTATTGACATAGTGCTCGCAGCAACCCTTCACTTTGAATCCAAGAGGGTAGCTCCTCGTTTTTTACATCTAATATGTCACTTCGCATTTATAACAGTCAGGGACGGCACGTTTTAGGGCAGCTCTCGGGCACTAGGGGTTAAATTCAGCACTTGTTTCTTCTCACATAACCACAATTTGTCCCTAACCCTTGTGCGCAATTAGGGCAACGATAACTAGGGACGGAACGACTGGAACAAAGTAGGGGCAAAAATTTATAATGTTCTAGATGGAGAGATGCGTTTTCGAAAGCCGAATTCATTTAGCTCGGGAATTAAGTGTATGTGTGGGGTAATGCGGGGGTGTTCAGTGTAGTGAAAGTCGTAAATATTGACTTATAAGGCTTTTGACGTGAACAATTTATAGCTTGGAACAGGTTGATATTTTTTCTTCTGTTGTCCTTAGAAAGAAATTCTTTTATATAATCCCGGGATATAGAGAAGGACCTTGAAGAGTCGTGTAAATCAAAACGTACACTGATGCTGATATATCTACGCAGAAATACAGTAAATTCTACTTAGTGGAGGAAGGTCGAAGTTATAAATGAAAATCCAAGAGCATCACAAAAGAAATAAAACTTGAAATCGTTGAAATGAATATTTTCCAGCGTCCGCAATCATCGTATTAGTGAAAAAAGGGGCTTGGAATATTCCGGCAAGGCCCTCCGAACGGGGAGAACCCGAAAGTAATCAAATAAATCGCTGTCCTATCGCATTTTAATTCGGCGTCCGCACACTGTCCTGGCGAAGGATAGAATTTTACAGAAAAGGATTCTGGCAGAGCGGAAGGTTCCTGATGGACCGTAAGTAATCCGCCGGTTGCGTTTATATCTGTATAGATGTTAGTAATCAGATTTAACGCAGAAAGATGTTTGTTTTCGCGTCTTTTGTCCGATACAAATTTTTCCATTAAAAAATTTCTAAACCGAGCCGGGGACGGAACCCCACCGAAAAAAATACCGTGCTCATTGGCCCCTGTGAATATAGATTGTTCTGTTATTTCGTACGGACAAAGGGAATTGACTAGGTTATTGCTTGCAAAAGTTCGAAAGAGGAATTGTGCGCCGTTCGTTTGGAAAAATTGTATTTTTGCCGTTCTCTTTATTTTATAAGCGGAGGTTTTATTCGGAAAAGAAAACGGTATCCCTTTGTATTTCGCAAAACGTGCTGATTATGATGCTCACGTAGGGAGAGCATAGTTTTGGTAGAATGAATTGAGATAATGAAAAGTGTGTTTAAATCACAAATTGTCAAGTTAGTTTGGTTTATGCGAGGTATTAAAGGTGCGATTCGTTAATGAGGCTATATAAAATCATAGTTGTGCCTGTGGGCTTACGGGGATTTGAAACCCTTGAGGTTACACTGAAAATTGCAGGAGAGACAGTGGTATCGACCAACCTCAACGTATTATATATTGAAAATGCTATCTTCACATAGAAAAATTACTTTATTTAAACATAACTTGCAACTGGCCTATCTTTGTTTATAGCTGATCCCTTGATGGTAGCACGATAGCGATATGTTGAAAATTAAAAAAAAAATTTTAAGAAGCTTCACTTTAAACAAACCAATAAAGCACCGGCCCGTCGCGAACAAGAACGGCAGCAACCCGTAAAGAGCGCTAACATATTACTTAAAATTCTTGCGAATCTTTTCTAAATCCGGCAACATTTTAAGTAAAAGCGGTCTAAAATTTATACCTTGCCAGCTGACTGACATCCGCTGGGGGGAGAAAGTAGATTGGCAATCAATAAAAGCCGGCGAAATTCGGGCAATTTAAAGTGATCGCGTTACATTAAAGTAATGTATGTTTAGTATTAAGTCGTTTGCAAATTATGCGACAGATACAAATTACCCTTTGGGAGTGCGGTTGGCATTGTTTGAGAAACTATGGTAAAAAATCGTAATTCCGGACCGGGTTGCGAGAGATATGCCAGTATTTTTCATTTCTGACAGTCGACGATAAATGATACAAAATTTGGATGCCAAACGAACTATAATTTTACTTTTGTTCTCGATAAAATGAAATATGGTTCTAAATATTTACAATTTTAAATTTTCTGTCGGAGGCGCCCCTTTTTTAAAATAACAAATGGAAATTTAATTTCTTTTGGTCAAACGAACTAATGCTCAATTTCTGTTTCAGGTATGTTCAACTTGTCCTTTTTTCATCAGACGACGGAAAATAAAACGGATTAGGTAACTTTATCCATCGTTTACTTTTGTTACAAAGCATTTTTTTAAATTTTTTTTACATAAATCTGAGCTTCGCGTCGCATAGCCCGATGATGTAATGAAATTTACTAAGATAGACGAGACGGTTTTGTCGCCCAGTTTATACGCATTAAGGCAGTTGCAATCAATAACGATTAAAGTAATTAGATAGTGGAGTAGTTCATTAAAGTTCGAGGATATCTCGAAATGAAGGAAATAAAATCCCGTTCCCATAATACTCCAGAGATGCTCATTTAAAATATTAAATTTAATTTCCGTTGTATGATTGAATGGACGACGAAGCTAGAGACGCCCGGCGCACGGCGTCGCGACGTAAGTAGGCCCAGCCTGTCCTTGCTTTCAGACGCGTAACAGAACAAACTTTGTTAAGTTAAATTTTAATCAAAGGGAAACTCATTTTTTTGCAACATTTTTATTTTCAATTCCAGCTATCCAATAATAAATCTTCGCTGGAGTAGTTCACTTAAAATTCAAAAGCAAATTTCTCTCAGCGAATTGTAGTGCAGTCAGTCGGATGCCTCCCTAAAAGCTCGATGTCGACTTTGCTCAAATTATAATGGCACCTCCCTCGAAAACAAATACTTCATTAACACCCACATATATCTCCTCTAAATTTGACTATTTCGGAGTGTAATGTAGATTCGTTTTCGAGGCACCATCCAATGTAAATTTCAGATTAAAATTAATTAAATTCGCATTACTTGCTATCCATACCGGCGAGGCGGGCGATAGAATTTAATATATATTAGATTTAATTTAAACTGCAATTAATTTGATAGCGTTGGGCATTTTGAAATGCTACTGAACATAAAATTAGAACAATCATTATGCAAACTGGTCTAAATTAAACGAGTATTTGCGTTTGTGTAATGAGACAACACCAAATTCCAAAATGTACGGACTCTGTTGTTTCATTTACAGTTTATAGAGACTGCAACATGGTCTTTAGTGCTAATAATAATGTTAACATTTATTCATGAGGTGAATGCTAGAATATTAAAGATCTGTATTTTTTTCGTTCATAAACTCTGTGATTTTGCTTTTTAAGTGCGGAAAGAAGGGTTTTAAATCGCACACGTGTCCATATATCACTCTGCTACGAAGCATAAGTATAATAAGGATTAAATTTGTTTTCAACTGTCAAAGTGAACATTAGTTTCCAGGGAAATTAATGACTGAATGATAGTGCCAGTATTAGTGAAGCTGGGGATCAGTGTATAAATACTAGTTAAAACCTCGAAGAACGGACTCTGGAGTAGAATGTTTCGAGGGATTGAAAATGTTACATCGGGCGGCGAGATTAACCAGGATTAAAGTCAAAACATTGTCATTTGGAAACTAGTTTGAGTTGTTTGTTTGCTTCCGTGTGAAACGCTAGTTAAGAACAACTACATATAAATTTGATATTATGTTCCTAACTTTCGAACAGCAAGAGCAGTACGTCCAACAATAACATTGTTTCTCCTCCGTGTATTTATACGAACAACGCCACAAATAAAACATAAACTGTGTTTAATTGTTTTTAGAGTACTGTGGAAGTCAACCGACCCAACTTGGGTATGGATTGCCACCTTGTATTTAGTACTTTAGCGTCTAACTAAAAAACGTAAATTTGAATGCAATGGACCTTAAAAAATAATATATCAAAAATTTTTGTTAAAAACCGAGTATTTTCTTATCACTAAATTAAATTCTAAATCTCAACTTCAAATCTTTATTTATACTTTAAGTTATTAAAGAAACTCCAAATGAACAACCGAAGCCAAATTCCCAATAAGACTAAATTTTAAATCAAACTTTATTGCAACCGAAATCTAGCTCCAAATTCAATTTTAAATTTAATTATAAACCAAGAACTAAATAAAACTATCATTTAATGTCCTAATATAGATTCGAATGTAGGTCTAAAATTCAAGATAGATAAAATCGGAAAATAAATAAGTAAAAATATATTAAAGTCAGGATAATACAAAATTCAATTAATTTTAAAGTCCTTTACTTTAGCAGCCCCGACTCTTGTATTAACAATAAAATAATTTATACCCTCGGAGGAGGGGATATATCTCGCGCTACTACCCTGTATGTTTGTTCAACGGCTTTACATTAAATAGAAGTATATGTGTTCTGCACTTGCATGTTTTCTTATAAATAAAAACAGGATATTAATTTTTATAAAAATTCTTAAACAATTACACAAAATCATATTTTATTATCACACTTTACACTAATATTCCAATTAATCTTTCAATTTAAATCATACAACATTAATGAAAATACAAATTACAATTTTTACAATTTTGTTTAAACTCAACATTTTTTCAATATAAAAATCATTTTTACCAACAAACATTTGGCATAGCTATGGTTAATTGAATATCATCAACTATTGCTAACCTAGTTATTGAAGATTTAGAGGATGCTTGTTAAATATATATATATATATATATATATATAAATTAAACCTTCTTTTTATTTTTGTTATGTTGATGATATAATAGTCACTTAGTCTTTAGATAAAATGACGAAATTATTTCTACATTTAACAGTTATAACAACAATTTAAAATTCACTTTCGAAACAGAACGTAATAATTCTTTACTATTTTTAGACACTTTTGTAATTAATAAAAAAAAAATCAATTGGTACTAAAAAGACACTCGCAGCAGGCGTGATTTACATTAAAAAATTTTTTATATTTATTATATTCTATTTATTTTAATAGAATTTCGACTTGGTAAATTAATTTTTAGATATTTTAATTTAAGTCAATTATATCCTTTTTATTAATATGATATAACTAATTAAATCATGTATAGCCATAACACGTTTTAAAACTAAACTATCGTCATCAATCTTAATAGGGGAAGTAGGTTTAAAATTTGTATATTTAATTTCTTTTGTAATTGAAATAAATGATTATTTGTCATAATGAGCCGAAGTTAAAGGTCAATAATGTTAGATAACTAAGTTAAATATTAATCTTTTGATCTTCTGGAATAGAAGTTTAGTTTGTTATAAATAAAATTAATTCAAATTAATTTGTTTAGTTAACTCTTTGATTTCATTTAGTTCAGAAGTCAATAGTTACCATTGGGTAGATTCAGTATGCTGTATTCAATATGTCTGATTGTAAGATAATTTTAAAAAGTTTGTACAATTTTTTGCGGCGTTTGGATTTTGCGATGTAATAAGACAATTTTATTGTTCAATAAAGAACCTTGTTTCAAGATTAAAATATTTGTTTGTTCAAAATTAACAATTGAAAAAATATAACAAACGAAATTGTAGCAAAACCTTTTTTCTTCGCCATTTACCACGCTTCTGTGTATCCCTAGAAAGTAAATAAAATACTGGGAAAAAAGCTTTTAAAAAACGCGAAATTCGGCCGAGATGTAAAAGGCATATTTTAAAATGTTTTATGTGTTAGTTTTTGTGCAGAGGTGTACATAGAGCGAAATAACTTAAAATAAGAACATTACAATGTATTTAAAATTGAACTGAATTTAGAACACTGAAGAGATCGACAGCTACAAGAAGGAATTGCGTGTAGCAGATAGTGCAATCAAAATGCAGTAAGCAAAAATTAATCAGCTGCAGTCTGAATTTAGGTACCTTAAAAAACTAACGTGGACCGCAAATCTATAGTGTGTGATATTGCGAAAGAGGTCAGGGTGGACATTTTTTGCGATGATGGAAAGAAAAACATCGTTGACGATTCACAAAAAAAATTTTTAAAATAATTAGCTTCGGCAAGTATTACCTTTTCCCATCTAGACAATATATTATATATCCCGTATGTAGAAATCTTGTTTTGTAGAATTGAAAAAGCGTATCAACTCGTTTTCCAAAATCTCTTTATTTTCAAATCACTGATTCCCCATATGTTTGTCCAAGACACTTAGGGCAAGGTCTGGTGAGTACGGAGGGTAAGGGAGAACCTCCCACTGTAGTCGCGCCAGATTTTCCAGTGTGATTCTTGCTGATCGTTGATGGTCTTCTAGAGCGAGGTTTATCTTCCAGGTTTTCATCTCCAGAGGCAGTGGTTTTTTATATATAGTTCTCTTATTTTACGATAAGCTTCTGCAGCTTTGGTACCAAGTTTGAATTCATAAAGTAAATAAGCACGAATTATTGCATTTGACACGTCCATACTTCTTCTCTAGATCTTCTAAAGATTTTACACTTTAATAAATAGTAATGAAACTTTTCAAATACGCTGGTATTTAATCATCGAAGTTGTAAATGATAAGAGAGGGCTTGCCCACAACAACAAGAGATTTTAGAAGAGTAAAGGCCAGTGAAACTGCAATAGAAAAACAAGATAACGAGGACTTACCTGAGTCAGCAAACGAGCATAGACAGCCACAATTTTAGAAAGGTGGTGGCTATAACCAGTAAAGTTTTAAACGACAAACTGTATAGCAAGGACATGCCCGAGTAAACAATAATTTAAGATGATTAGTGGAACAATTTAAAAACTATCGAAACTATCTAAATAAACTCATAAAAAATTGTGAAAGACTTTATCGTTAAACGAACGTCATAAGATTTATTCACAAGAAAAAATAGTTACAAGGTCATTGGCATCTTTATTCGAAATATCCATTGTGTCAATGAAATCTGATAACTAAACTCCATTTATTAAAATCATGTACTTTTTTTCAATGTAAAGCCGAAACAACCCTGTCAGCTGTTCCTCATTCTAAAGACTTGCTTTTTTGGTTTTTGACGCAATGAATTATAATCCGCGACGCGGCGGCAAAAGAAATTTGTTCTGTACGTTGTAGAATAACCTTGTACGACAAAAGACCGAACATAGATATTAATGATTCCCAGTGAACGCCCATTAATAAATCAAGGGTATCGAAAAATCAAGCGCCATAAAAATGTTTCTCACAAAGATGAAGTATCGGCTCGGAAGAGATATTTTCTTGGTTAAAAAATCCCCGACAATGCCAGCGCGCTGAGCACATTGTGCAGCGCCTGTAACTTGTTCGACGTCTTCGCGGATGACAGCTATCAGTTTCACAATAAAAATTAACGTCAAATAATAGGGCGCGTATTTTCCTTGTCAGAACTAAAGCACGGTCTAGTAATTCATCAAAAATTCAATTCTTCGGCGAAGAATAACATTCAATGGGAGCTTCCGTGACGTCATATATATCACGTCTCCTATCAATAGTGACTGAATAAAAAGTTTGAAGGGCTTAGAACTCCACTTTAAAGTTTGAAAATCTTGTGTTACGCGTCTGGGAACACGAATGGACGCGGCTGGGAAAGAGAAAGATTTATTCCATGTAACTAACGGCTGAACTTTCAAGGTTTCTTAATTTTTAAATAATTTTAATTGCTGTCTATAAATACAGAGAGAAACACAATTTATGGGAGAAGATTACCGTCAAATTCTCCCTTTCCACACAAAATCAAAGGAACTAAGGAGACTCAGCAGTTATATGAAGGGGCCTTGACGCAGGGCTTTGTGAATTATCTGACGTCATCAATAGTGAGGGGGAGACAAATAGAAATGAGTGAAAATCCTGCTTAATTTCCTGAGGATATTCTGAATAATTGAGATGGGGAAACAATTATCCTTTATCATTTGTAAAGCTTGCTGCCTAATGGTTCCAGAGTGGTCGGTTGCTTTAAACGTTACAATTGGCTTTTTTTGATAGTTAGTTTTTTAATTTCACCTGCCGGTTGAGAAATATAATGCTGGGAAAACGTTGGTTTGCAGAGAGAATAGCACATATGTGCCCTACTAATAAATGAAAAACAAAACAAAACTCCCAGCAAATTGATTTATAACCTTCCGTACAGCATTATGCCCTAGGTTTTCACATGTGTTTGCGGGGCCGATTGCGTCCGGCTTTTGTATTCAGAAATCAGTCGCCGCCATAGTTTTTGCCATTTTAATTTCAGCGTTATGTTTTCATCTGCTAGTTTTTGAACTTTTCTCGTTAAATAAACGATTTTTTTGCTCTCGGCAAACGTCAAGCGACCGAATAGAAAAGTGATGTGTAAAAATCTATCGGAGGTTCGATTTATTACGAAACACTGGAGTCGTTTATTGAAAAATATCACAAAAGCGTACGACAAAGAATGATTTGTGTCATTTATCTTTTCTAGTGTTTTAATCATGTTGGATGCATATCGCTCCGAGGTAGATTGCGCTGATAATTTTGTTGATTTATTGATAAGTGCTGAAGAGGTGTTAATTCTATTTTGGTCTGCGTGCATACAACAGAAAAATCAAATCAAATATCCTGGTGAGAGTATCTGCTGCTCATACTCCTATTCTTGCATGGTCTAGTGAAGGTAGTATTCTCGTCTATCCCAGCAATTTGTCAATTTAATTTAATTACCGATCGAACCGTTCGTTTGTCCCAGATTGTCAGGCCTGAGGTAATTCCTTAAGGGCACGTGGAACAAACGTCTCAAAGATAGAAATCTCGTCTACATCACGAGAGTACAAAGCGTAAACAGAGGTCTTCTGCGTAGGCTGTTAAATCGCGCAAACAATACACGGCCCGTCATCAATTATGCCAAAGCCAAGGTGCTGCCATGCGTAAACAATTTGAACATAAACTCGCCTTACAACACATAGTGCGAGGAGGAAACTTTGTGCTTCAAATCACCACCTATACAGATTAGTTGCCGTAACGCTTTCCAAAGAAACGCTTTACAATATTGAACACGAAAGTCATCCGGATCTAAATTTAGGTGATGAAATAAATATTCCGAGAGCCAGCCAAAGTGGCATCATTCAGTTACACGTACTTTATTTTATTCACTTTTACGGGGAAGCATCCGTCAATATTTTATCGAAAAGACAGGTAAAGGCCCATGTTTTTCGATTTTCTTCTAAACTCGTGCGACCTGTGGGTCGGGGGGAGATGAATTTATATACGCGATGGTAATAACGGGAACTAATACACTTGGGACCGGGACCCCTAGTAGTGCACACGTACCTCCGGAATAATTCACAGAATTCCAGTGTTGCTTCGTGTTAATAATTAACGCAGGTTCGTCGGTAGCCTAATCAATCCCACCTGTAAAGCCGTAACGGCATTACACCACCCCCGGACAAGAGCTAGTGAAATACTCCACATTGTTTAGCATAATACAATTTGAACCTATATTAAATGTTTGGACATTACGGATGGACCAATTCCAAGAACACGTGTTGAGAGACATATATTCCTAACTAGGCCCTTCAAACACCCCTATTATCTAATTTATATCGTGCTATATCGGACAGGGATACCCATATTAACATTCCAACTGTTACCAATAATCTGAACTCGCTTTGCGAGAAATTCCTGCATACCAAGAACAAATTGAAGACATTTCATTTGAAAAAAAGCTCTGTTAAACAAATTTCACTCTAAAGTAATTCTGTACACTCCAGAAAACTAAGGGAGGAAAGTACGATTTCACATTGGAAAGTTTCAAATTGCTAACCAGGTCTCGTAGCTACCTTAAAATTGATTTTCTTCAAATGTTAGAGAACTTAGCGGGCCGGTGCGCATATTTTCACGAAATAAAAGAAATCTTTTAAATTTTTTACTCACGTTTTGACACACAAATAATTCAATATGCTCTGCGTTTGTGACAAATGCCGTGCTATATATGCATTGTACATAAAACCACGTTTTTTAAACAGAGCTTCCGCCATAATGTAACGAGGGGTTTTCCGTGTTCACGTTTCGCCGTTAGCCCCTGGGCGGCCATTTAACTAGTGAAACTCTCTGAAAAACAACTCGGTTTGTACTGTGCACCCGTTTCAATATTCAAAAAGTCAAAAACTGCGTTGGGGGTAGTTTTTTGTTGTACGTTTTTTCCAATAACTTCCTACGTTTTGTACAATGCTTGTAATTAATTTTGGTGTATTTTTAATTGAATAACGTTCTAACTTACCCCTTAGTAGAAAAAATCTGTATTTGAAATAAAATTTTGGGGGTTCATTTGAAAATATTAAAAGACTGTCTATCCTTTAACGGCAAGAAACGGGGGACGCATGAAGAATAGTAAAAAGTTTTAGATTTCTCATGACTAAAATGAATGTAAATGCAACTCGTATTCCAGACTTAAAATCCAATTTTAGTAACGTTTGCTACATATGACATCTATTGCATTATAAAGAAGTTCAACAAAGAATTCAATTTAGAACTTGTGTTCCAGTACGTACGTTTTACGTTGAAATAAAAAAATTATGTATAAAAGGGAATCAATATTATTTGATTGGATCAATTGTAGTTGAGTTTTGTGATCGTAATTTCTATTTTAATAAAAAGGATATAAATGAATCCTTTTCATCTTTTGAAAATGATTATGCAACGGTAACTCAACACTCATAAGAAAAGATGGGGTGCTTTTTATATTTAAGAATTTAGAATTTATTTCAAATCTATTCTGTATTCCCTTTTACATTCTACGACTATAGAAAAGCTAGAAAAACTTGAAAAATTAATTTATATTTGAAACTTCCTGGCCTCTGCCACCCGGTTGAAATACTTCATAAAGTTTTTCAAAGAAGACCCCTTAACGACCTTGCAGCAGTTTCTCCTCTCCGAGCAGAAATAAAATTTATTTCATTTTTATTTATATATTTATCGGAAAGATTTAAAGGAAGTCCTCGTCGCCGGCGCTGCTGGATGCAGCGGTAATTGAGAACGAACTTTTATTACGGCAATGCCATCTCACAGTCTGCCGCCACCTGACTTTATGGGCGGTTTCTAATTTACAGTAACTTGCAGTTGCAGAACAGTATAGCCTATTATCCTTGGAATGCCATCGTGAGCCTTTAATATGTAGTTGAGACAGGATCCGCCAATAAATGCTCGGAATAAGGGATAATTACTGTGCAGTAAATTTTGCAGTTTAAGTTTCCAGAATGGTCGAATTAAATTGGTTTGTGTTTGAAATTCAATTGCTTACTTAAGTGACTTTATATCCGGCTCAAAAATTACAGGATTCCGTGACGTTACGTTTTATACGCTTAAGTGGATACACCCCCTTAAAATATTTGTGTGTAAGAAAGTAGGGCAACCACTCGTAAAACAATACACCAACGTGATATCAAGCGTTATTCACGCAGACAACGAAAAATAATGAAATATTTAATATTTCAGTAAAAGCTCTGACGCTCGTTCAAAGCTCATCATCTACCTGCTTTCAGAGGGTCTAAACTCCGCGTGAGAGAGTATCATGGTTGGTGCAGTGTTCTTCCCCTAGGTCTTCAGTTAAGTATAAAATGACATCAATACTTTCTGCTTACCCTCGTTCAACTTTGAACTTATATAAGTGTAAGGCCTCAGGAACTAGCAGATCCGTTTTGAGCTCGAGGCGCCGCTCAGGTCTAATGGAGTTCCGGGTTGAACATCGCGAGGCACAGGGGCGAAATATGCAGCATTACGCACGATCCCAGCCCCCCAAACCCCTGGCAGGCGGGCGCCACTACAATACAAAACGCCATGTGTTCAAATATTCGAAATAAAATACAATCTATATCGATAAATTAGGGTGGGAATTTAATTTCGCTAATGCTGGTTTTAGCGGGGTTAACGCGGTACAATGGATGCCTCTGTATTAAACCGTTTATTAATTTCATAAATTCTCTTTATGTATTTTTTAGTGCTGTTTTATGTTGTACTACAATATACTGGCGTGTCGGCCTATTTGTTAAAAGATTTAAACTTTCAAGTATATACGGGGGCGCTAGCTTACAACCCCCGGGCTATGGTTTTAAGATTGAATAAATAATGGACTCTCTCCTAATAAATTCTTTCGAGTAAGATAAATCCGGTTTATTATCCGGAAGTGCCAGATTGTGGAATAAAAGTATAATGTGCCCACCCTCGTGAGCTCGATGAGATTATAGACAATCTATTGGATGCACTTTTTGAATATATTTTTTTCTTAACGAGCTATTGATGGACCCTATTTTTTTAGGGGCTGCAAAGCTCCAATTAAATTTTCTTTGTACTGGTAAAGTACCAAGGAGACGGAAACTCTTAAGACTAGCATTGGAAAGTTATTACTTGTGAAATATGCAGGGAGGGATAGCCAAATGGTGCACAGATAAACAAAGGGCTTCTTTTGTATCAAGGGAGACAAGTATGTTAATTTTTAAGCACCCCTAACAAATTAGAGCTTATTTATAACTAGTTTAAAAACGCCAGACTACATTAGTCAGAATGTATTGCAGACATAGCAGCAACTGGTCATTTATTAATGTAGAATACAAAGGGGGTTAACTAACGTGAGGGTCAGTAGAGACCCCCGTACAATGGCTAATGCATGCAAAATTCATTATGGGCCCAAATTAAATGAACATTTCGCAATACGATACAGCTACTGACCCTTCGTATCTGTGCAACTGTAGTTCGGGGATGGTCAATAATTCAAACTCAAAATTACCCCGGTGCACAGATACATCTTGCAATAATTTGATTCGGTATCATGTCTGGCGCATCTCAATTAAGGAATGGTTAGTCTACGTCAAGAAATATAGCTTATTAAATAGCAAGGGTAAGGCCCTTGAAAGAATTGCTGGTTCATGGTACTATTTCTTCCCTCAACTCTGACTTTCGACACCCTACATCATGGTTTATTATTAGCAGTTCTTCATTGCATTAGGTTTTCCACCCTTGCGATTGCCTTCTTTCACAGCTATTTTTCAAAGAGACAAACTGCCTGATGTTTACTCTTACTCACTTCCTGTTACGAGCGGTGTTCCTCAGGAATGCATTTTTGGCTCTCTTCTTTACAGTATATATATATACTAGTTATCTCTATTCTTCTTTAAGTTTCTCTAAGTTTATTTATGCCGATGATTCTCAAATATATTACAGCTTTAACACCTGTAATGTGGCAGCTATACAAATACTGATTTATCAGCTTTAGTGTTGGCTGCCACTGATCACTGTTTGAGGATTAATCCTGGAAAGTCATCGGTGTTGTTATTCTGTGGCGCGTATCAATTAATGGAAAGGTAGTCACGTACCTTGGCCTCGAGTTG
>JAUIMW010001069.1:0-13840 GCA_033557785.1 Enochrus cinctus
GGATGAGGTCGTCAACTTCACCACGCTTGGCCAATGGAAGTCGCCTTGGGTTCTGGCGAATTGGAGTTGCATCACCAATATTTATACGATGCTTGGAAGTCCTTTGTACTATCCTCCAGTCTGACCAAGATATGTTGTTCTACCCTCGCTGGAATTTCAACGTCTTGTCCAAATATTAATTTAACTTCAAAGTGGCTGGCAATAGGAACAGCCATAAAGATCTCTTCGTTCCCAATCTTCAGACTCTTGCTCTCGAAGTTGACTACTACTTCATGCTCTTTGATAAAGTCCAGTCCAAGGAGTGCCTGGATGGTGTCACCATTCTCCGTTCTAAAACACCTATATTATTTTCTAGAATCTTTTCTTGTTTTGTCATTGTTTCTTCTAGAAGCTTCTGCTGGCTGTCGATTTTATCTTCTAGGAGCTTCTGAGCGGTCTTTTGTTCTTCCAGCTTCTCTTCTAGAATTTTCTGCTGGCCATCGATTTTATTTATACTTTGCAGCATCGCCATAACAGAGTTTATGACTGTCGCTGTAAGGATAGGAAACACATGATGACATATCATCATCATCATCATCATGTTCAGCTTTTTCAATCCATTTCTGCAGAGTGCAGCCTCCCAAGTAGTCATATTCAATTCAACTTGCCTCAGTATTTTACCATTCAGATTGATGTCCATTTCTTGTGGTCTTGGAATGGTTCATTTACAGGCCTTGACTGTCAGTAAAAAGATCTTCGAGTATGGATGGTAAGCAACAGCAATGATGATAAATACAGATATGAAAGGATAAGAAGAACAGCAATGATAGAAGAGATGGTACAGGAGAGGTGCAGGCCAATAAGTGAAGAAAATGTAAAGGTAGAACAATAGGCACAAAGAATAAGAACGAAAGTGAAGAAGAATATAGAGAGATCAAAGATCTCAGAGACACACACGGCGTAAGTTTGAATTGTCAGCGAACATGTTCAGACCAAGGTGAGGAAGACGGAGTCCAAGAAAAACTCCGAAATCTTGTCCTTGGTCTGAAATTATTAAAACTCTGAGGAGGTGCGGAGGGCTTTGTACGTTAATACTTCCCAATCTGTGGAACCAGACAGGTGAACACTGAAGGATCTAAAGGGTATTTGCAACAAGAAACTAATGGTGCTTATCCTCCTGCAAAGACCAAAAACCCTGGCCTAGAGATGAAGAATTGGACGCCAATTACAATCTCCTTAGTGAAGTATGTCAGAGCCAACTACATGGACGTCCTAACAGTGGTGGAGTTCAACGGTGAGGAGACCCTGCCGATTCCTGACAGGCTCTTTAATCTTACCATGGACGAGTCGCTGGTTAAAGTACCCGACCAGATTGGCATGAAGATCAATGGGAGTGCCAATGGAATGGTAGATAATATCTGTGCCACCTAACTTAGAGGAAACTACCTTCCAATCCGTGGACTGCTCTCCAATCCACTCGAGGTAAGGTTGTACAAAGCAGGCTGCGCCAGAAGCGAGACCCTCTCACACGTACTTCAGGAATGCCCAAGCTCCCATTGGAAAAGATGCTTGAGGCACGGTAGGGTAGTGGGTGTCTTGGTGAAGAAAGCACAGGCAAGAAGATGGATGATGGAAAAATAAACCTGCATGAAAGGAAACTGAGGAAGCCTGGATCTAAGCAAGGAGGACACTGTCGTTAACAACTGGAGAAAGAAACTTTAGAAGAATAACCAATGAGAAAATAATGAGGGAGCTGGATGGAGTTGATGTGGTGAGGAGAATTAATAGACAAGGAGACCTGGCAAGCTACACGGATGACCGCTATCCATATGTTAAATGGAAGCCTAGAAAGAAGATTTCTCTAAGGAAGTACCCTAATGACAAATGAGATGGTAAGACCATTCACGTTGATTTTCATTTCTTGTGTGAATTTATTGAACATCACTTTGGTTTTGGAATGGTTCATTTGCAGGCCTACTTCTTGACTGCCAGTAAATAGATCTTCGAGTAGATCTTGCAATTCGTCTGGACTATTAGCTAGAAGAACTATGTCATCAGCGAACTTCGAAAGTTGTTAAGTCTTTCGCCTTCCATTATCGCCTTTGGTATGATTGAATCAAAAGCCTTTTCAAAGTCTATAAATGCTAATGGCAGAGTATATTCCTTCGTTCTGCTGAAGATTTCTCTTATGGATTGAATGTGATCCATGGTGCTGACAACTCTATAGTCACTGACGGTATTAAATCTATTAAGTAGAGGCACCAGGAGGTCTGAGGGACATGGAATGTCCTCCAAGTGCACTGCTATCAATCTACTCCTACCTGCACTTCCTTACTTCTCTTGGCTACTAATTACTTTCTTATTATTAAATAAATCAGAAGTACGTTGATGGCAGTACACCTTCTTTCATAGTGTTTTTATTCTTTTTCAACAAAGGGATATTTACTGATTATTCCAAATGAAAAGAGGTCCACCAGGGGGTCTGGAAGACATGGAATGTCCTCCAGGTGCACTGCTATCAATGTACTCCTACCTACACTTCACTGATGGCAGTACACCTGGAGGACATTCCATGTCCCCCAGACCCCCTGGTGTCCTTCTTTCAAATTGTTTTTATTATACTTCAACAAAGGAATGTTTATTGATTTTTCCAAATGAAAGAAAGACTGGGAGACATGGAATGTCCTCCAAGTGCACTGCTATCAATGTACTTGTACCTACACTTCCTTACGTCTCTTGGTTATATATTCCATCCATTTCTTTCTATCTTGAGCCAGCATCCTTGCTTCTCTTGGTGTTGTGCCTCTTTTTTTTCAATATATCCTCTATGTTTTCGTCCTACGATCTTCTTGGTCTTCCTCTTCTTCGCTTGCTCGATGATCTGCTCTCTCATACTCTCTTAACCTGTCTCTCTTCATCCATCCTTTGCAGGTTGACCCACCATCCAAACTTTCTTTTTTCCATGTAATCCTCTACTGGTTCTACTTGTAGCTTCTCTCTAATGTCGGCATTTCTCAGTTGGTCAAGTCTTGTCACTCCCCTTACTCCTTTCAGGTATTTCATTTCGACTGCCTGTATCTTACTTTTCTCGGGTCTTGTGGGTGTCCACGATTCATATCCAAAGGTTTAGATTTGTCTAAACAGTGCTTTGTATACTTTCATTTTCGTTTTTCTCGACACCTCTCTCCTGCTTATAATTACTTGTTTCATTTCGTCGTACAGTTTAACTGTTTCCATCATTTATTATTTCTACTCCTAAGTATCTATAGTTTTTCACTTGTTCTATGTCTGTGTTTCCTATTCTTATATCAAGCTCTTCTCTTTGTCCTGTCTTCATAACCTTTGTTATACTTTTCTTTAGTTTCATGCCGTACTCTTCGAACTTGGCTTCCCATCTTCTTAGATCTGTTTCGAGGTCATTCCTTATTCCGACCACAATCACCATATCGTCTGCGAATACTCCCTTCGACACTTTTCCTGTGCTGTTTTTCAGTCTTCTGGTACTTGTTCTTGTCTCCATGCTTCTCTCATCACCTTTACTGGTGTGTCCTCTCCATGTTTTTCCACATTTTTTAACATTTCCGATGTTACTCTGTCATGTCCGGTAGCTTTCCCATTTTTGAGATTGGATATTGCGCGTTGTAGTTCTTCCAGTGATATATCTGCTCCTGCTTGTTTGTCGTCACTTTGGTTTGGTCTGTTTTCTCTCAAGTCATGGTCGTTTTCTGTTTTTAGCAATTCTTCGAAGTATTCTTTCCACCTTTGCATTACTTTTTCTCCTTTATTCAGTATGTCTCCATTTTGTTTCCATCTTCTTCCTCTTCTGTGTGTTCTAAGTACATTGTATAACAATTTGTGGATTTCTTTTTTGTTTTGTTCCACTTTCTCGCCAAATTCCGTCTATGTTCATTTCTTTGCTCGTAATACCATGTTCTTTGCTTTTTTCCTTGCTTCTTTGTATGCTTTATAATTTTTTGCCATTCCTGAGTTTAGGTATGTTCTCCACGTCATCTTTTTTTCTTATATGTTTCTTTACCTCTCCTGTCTACCAAGCAGTTTGCCTTCTATTTTTATTTGTTGTGAAACTTCTACATATTCCTTTTGTTGTGTTTATCATGTCGTCCCTTAACGTATTCCACATCTGTTGTATTTTCTTCTTAAGCAGAAAGTAATTCAGTCTACAAAACTCAATCATACGTTTTCCTTTGCCATTTCTAAAGGTCTCTCCGTATTCTTCCATTACATCGTTGTGCAGTCTTTCACTTCTACCCACTCTGCTATTAAAGTCACCGGCTGTGTAAGTCTCTCTTCTTGCTTTCTCTGTTGCCCCCGTTGTCAAGGTTCAGACCTTTTCCTTACTTTTCGTTGTGTCATCATCGTTTGATCCATATACTGTTATAATTGTTTTCTTATCTTTCTTCGTGTTTTGCAGTCGAATTGACATCACTTTTTCCGATAAGACTCCAGTATTTGTTCTTCCCATTGTTTATGTATCAGGCATGCCACTCCTGCTACTGCTCTTTCTTTCTGTTCCACCCGTCCATAAATCATTATATGTCCTCTATTTGTTTTTTCTGTACCCTTTTTCTTTGTTTTGGTTATGGCCAAGGTATCTAGTTTTGCTCGTTCAAACTCTTCCTCCAGTTTTTCCTCTTTCCCCTGCAATCCGCGCACGTTCCATATACCCAGTCTCCATATCACACTTTTTTTATCCATTCCTTCACTTATACCACTCACCTTGTCCCTTTTTTCCTTCACCCTTCTCTACACTCTCACCCATTCTCCCAATCCCCAATCACATCATCACATTGCCATTCGCCCCCATTTTGCATACTTCCATTGTCGTTCTCTCCTCTTCGTCCTCGCTTGTATTCTGTTTTCTTTAGTTTTTGTACCTACTGGTTACTATTAGAAATACGTTGATAGCAATACACTTGGAGGACATTCCATGTCCCTCAAACACCTTGATGTCCTTCTTTCATATTGTTTTTATTCTACTTCAACAAAAGGATGTTTACTGATTTTTCCAAAAAAAAAGAAGGGCCACCAGGGGGTCTGGGAGACTTGGAATGTCCTCCAGGTGCACTGCTACCAATGTACTCACACCTACACCTCCTTATTTTTCTTAGTTACTAATTACTTTCTTCTTTTTAAATATAAATAAGAAGTACGTTGATGGCAGTACACCTGGAGGACATTCCATGTCCCTCAGACGCCCTGGTGTCGTTCTTTAATATTGTTTTTATTCTACTTCAACAAAAGGATGTTTGCTGATATTTACAAATAAAAGAATGGCCACTAGGTGGTCTGGGGGACATGGAATGTCCTCCAGGTGAACTGCCATCAACATGTTTCTGATAGTAATCATCAATGTACTCCTACCTACACTTCCTTACTTCTCTTGGCTGCTATTTATTTTCTTATTATTAAATATAAATCAGAAGTACGTTGATGTCAGTACACCTGGAGGACATTCCATGTCTCTCAGACCCCCTGATGTCGTTCTTTAATATTGTTTTTATTGTACTTCAACAAAAGGATGTTTACTGATTTTTCTAAATTAAAGAAGGACCACCAGGGGGTCTGGGGGACATGGAATATCCTCCAGGTGCACTTCTATCAATGTACTCCTACCTACACTTCCTTACTTCTCTTGGCTACTAATTACTTTCTTATTATTAAATATAAATCAGAAGTATGTTGATGGCAGTACACCTGGAGGACATTCCATGTCTTCCAGACACCCTGGAGTAATTCTTTTATATTTTTTTTTATTCTACTTCAACAAAAGGATGTTTACTCATTTTTCCAAATGAAAGAAGAATCACCAGGGGGTCTGGGGGACATGGAATGTCCTCCAGGTGCACTGTTATCAATGTGCTCCTACCTGCACCATATTGAACCAATCGTGGATGTGGAGGTCGGACAGAATTAGAAGTACGTGAAAAGCAATATACTTGGAGGTTATTCTATGTGCAACAGACTTCCTGGTAATCCTTCTTTAACATTAAAATTTTTGAACACAATTAAAAGTAAGTAAAATGCAGCATACCTGGAGGACATTCCATGTTTACCGCACCTCCTGGTGGACTATTTTTTATTAAACTTTAATATAGGGGAATGTCCTCCAGCTTCTTCTATTGGAATAGAATAAAAAACAAACTCTTCATTTATTTATGTTTAACGAAACAATATGAATTTGTAAATATTTTAGACGTACAGTGTATTTTTCTCATATTCAAATTTCATCTTTAGGTGATTTCTATAGAACCAATCGTTAAACTGTTTATAGTGGGGCCCTAGTATCGAACCCTGTAGTACTCATCACTGCAATCGACAGAAATTTAATGAAATATATCAGCTAGTAAGGATTTTATGTGACGTGTACTAGGAGGATATTCTATGTCCTGTCCTCCAGGGGATCTCGTTCTTTCTTTATATATTTTTATTCTCTTCTATAAGAATATTTATTGATTTAAAACCTCCAGAATCCTTGATGGTTCTTTTTTTACACAGTAATACAATAAGAGACAATTCACTACTTTCAACAAAAAATTTTCATTTTATGTCCTCAACATAAAAAAATCTGATTTACTAATTTTTATCAGCAAACGAAAATTACCAAAGACTCTAGGGCCCATGAAATGTCCTCCAGGTATTCAGAAAATGATTTTCTTGGCAAATTATTATTGTTATTGCTTGATTTTGGTAGAAACTTGTGAAAATTTTGAGTTTTTGGGTCACACTTACTGGGTTCTATTAAATTTTTATAGTCTGAAAACTGGTCTTGTGTCTCAGGATCGTTTCTATGTAATTAGCCAAAGATGTGTGAAACCAAACGTTCTTTATTGTACTAGAAGCTTGTTTTTTACAATTCTTGATACTATAAAACTCAGTTTTAGAGCCTTAGGTTTAAGATAAAGATTGTATATTGTCCTTGATGAGGAGTGTCTACTTCCAAAATTTAGTACTTCGTCTATTTACCTCAACTACTGCTCAAATTGAGACTTGCGGCCCCTCGCTAGGTTTTTTTAAAAAAAATTCACTTCATATACAACACTCTTTTTTAGAATTTAGCTCTCGATGGTCACTCCTTTTAAAAATGTACTTCTCGATGGTAACTTCTTCTAAAAAGCAGCGCCTCGACACTCGCAGCTTCGCTGCTCGCCGACTCGGGGCCTGCGGCCCCTCGCTACGTTTTTTTAAAAAGTTTCACTTCAAACACAACACTCTTTCTTAGAATTTAACTCTTAATGGTCATTACTTCTTAGAATGTACTTCTCGATGGTAACTTCTTCTTAGAAACTGCGTCTCAACATTCGAAGTTTCACTGCTCGCCGACAATTAGAAGTTCGCAGATAACAGGATACCTAAAGGACATTCCATACCCCAGTGGATCTGACCCCTTGATGATTTTTCTTTTATTCTTAAAAATTAGTAAACATCTTCATATTAAAGTTGAGTTCAAAAATCTTGACAATACACCTAATGTATCGACGTCTTATTAAACAATAAAAAATTGTAGTTTACTGAATATCTGGAGCACATTCCTCTGTCAAAATTTATGAATTTTGATCTCTTCCTGGTGTTTCTTCTTTTATGCTGCTTTTCCTCTGTTATCAAGATTTTTGTATGTAGATATATAATACTAAACAAATCATCTTGAATCTTTAGAAATCTTCCTCCTTTTCTGGTTCATAGGTGCTCCACATCATTATCGACGATAGTTAACTATATTTTCCTATATCTAAGTGTCGAGGTGCAGTTTCTAAGAAGAAGTTGCCGTCGAGAAGTACATTCTAAGAAGGAGTGACCATCGAGATCTAAATTCTAACAAAGAGTGTTGTGTATGAAGCGAAATTTTTTAAAAAACGTGGCGAGGGGGCGCAGGCCCCGAGTCGGCGAGCAGCGAAGCTGCGAGTGTCGAGGCGCCGTTTCTTAGAAGAAGTTACCATCGAGAAGTACATTCTTATAAGGAGTGACCATCGAAAGTTAGATTCTAAGAAAAAGTGTTATGTATGAAGCGAAGCTTTTTTAAAAAACGCAGCGAGGGGCCGCAGGCCCCGAGTCGGCGAGCAGCGAAGCTGCGAGTGTCAGGGCGCTGTTTCTTAGAAGAAGTTATCATCGAGAAGTACGTTCTTAGAAGGAGTGACCATCGAGAGCTAAATTCTAAAAAAGAGTGTTGTGTATGAAGCGAATTTTTTTAAAAAATGTGGCGAGGGGCCGCAGGCCCCGAGTCGGCGAGCAGCGAAGCTGCGAGTGTCGAGCCGCTGTTTTTTAGAAGTTACCATCGAGAAATACATTCTAAGAAGGGATGAGCTAGATTCTCAAAAGAAGTCAGCTCTTTCGCTTGTAACAGTAGAATATTGGGTGACATAGCTTAAACAAGGCTGCCGAAACAAACATCGCAGTGGCCGAACAAATAAGGTGATCACGCCAAAAATGGTAAAGCAGATATAGTAAGAATTTGAAAAAGTGCTGTATGTCGCATATTAACTGAAAATTTGGACATGAGAAAACTGTACGCAAGATGGGTGCCGCGTTTGCTCACTATAAAACAGAAACAGCGTCGTGAAGATGTTTTAATCGTTATGGTGATGTTTCACTGCTATAAAGCCGAGTTTGCGTATAACCATGAGTCAAAATATCTTCATATAGTTCAGTGAAGAAATAAACACACTAGATAATTTGCTGATTTTTCTTTTACTGTAAAAAATTAGTAAACATTCCCATATTGAAATATTATGAAAGGTAATATTAAAGAAAGATCAAAAGAGGGTCTAGAGGTAACTTCTTTTTAGAAACTGCGCCTCCACACTCGCAGCTTCGCTGCTCGCCGACTCGGGGCCTGCGGCCCTTCGCTACGTTTTTTTAAAAAGTTTCGCTTCATACACAACACTAATTCTTAGAATTTAGCTCTCGATGGTCACTCCTTCTCAGAATGTACTTCTCGATGGTAACTTCTTTTAAAAAACAGCGCCTCGACACTCGCAGCTTCGCTGCTCGCCGACTCGGGGCCTGCGGTCCCTCGCTGCGTTTTTTTAAAAAGTTTCGCTTCATACATAACACTCTTTCTCAGAATTTAGCTCTCCATGGTCAATTCTTCTTAGAATGTACTTCTCGATAGTAACTTCTTAGAAACTTCTTGCTGCTGTTTTTTTCGAGGCACTGTTTCTAAAAAGAAGTTAACATCGAGAAGTACATTCTAAGAAGGAGTGACCATCGAGAGCTAAATCTCAAAACTTTTTTTATTTTCTTATGAAGATAATCTTTGAGTAAATCATTAACCTTAGTACGAACTCCAAAGCACTCCAATCTTCTCAAGAGAATGGTATGATTAACTATGTCAAATTGCAATAGCAGTAAACATCCCTTTGTTGAAGTAGAATAAAAACAATATGAAAGAAAGGCACCAGGGGGTCTGGGGGACATGGAATGTCCACCAGGTGTACTGCCATCAACGTATTTCTGATAGTAGCCAAGAGAATTAGGGAAGTGTAAGTAGGAGTCTGGGCCAAAAATGAATGGATATATATAAGAAGGGGTGACCATCAAGAGCTAAATTCTAAAAAAGAGTGTGATGTATGAAACGAAACTTAAAAAAAAAAGCAGCGAGGGGCCGCAGGCCCCGAGTCGGCGAGCAGCGAAGCTGCGAGTGTCGAGGCGCCGTTTCTTAGAAGAAGTTACCATCGAGAAGTACATTCTTAGAAGGAGTGACCATCGAGAGTTAGATTCTAAGAAAGAGTGTTGTGTATGAAGCAAAACTTAAAAAAAAACACCGCCGCAGACCCCGAGTCGGCGAGCAGCGAAGCTGCGAGTGTCCAGGCGCTGTTTTTTAGAAGAAGTTACCATCGAGAAGTACATTCTTAGAAGGAGTGACCATCGAGAGTTAGATTCTAAGAAGGAGTGTTGTGTATGAAGCGAAACTTAAAAAAAAACACAGCGAGGGGTCGCAGGCCCCGAGTCGGCGAGCAGCGAAGCTGCGAGTGTCGAGCCGTTGTTTTTTAGAAGAAGTTACCATCGAGGAGTATATTCTTAGAAGGAGTGACCATCGAGAGCTAAATTCTAAAAAAGAGTGTTGTGTATGAAGCGAAATTTTTTAAAAAACGTGGCGAGGGGCCGCAGGCCTCGAGTCGGCGAGCAACGAAGCTGCGAGTGTCGAGGCGCAGTTTCTAAGAAGAAGTTATCATCGAGAAATACATTCTAAGAAGGAGTGGGCTAGATTATCAAAAGAAGTCAGCTCTTTCGCTTGTAACAGTAAAATATTGGGTGCCAAAACGAACATCGCAGTGGTCGAAAACATAAGGTGATCATGCCAAAAATGGTAAAGCAGATATAGTAAGCATTTGAAAATGTGCTGCATATTGACTGAAAATTTGGACATGAGAAAACTATACGCAAGATGGGTACCGCGTTTGCTCACTATAGAACAAAAACAGCGTCGTGAAGATGTTTCAATCGTTATGGTGATGTTTCACTGCTATAAAGCCGAGTTTGCCATAACCATGGATCAAAATATGTTCATATAGTTCAGTGAAACATAGAGAAATAAACACAAGATCTGAGCCTTCAAGATAACTTGCTAATTATTCGTTTACTGTAAAATTAGTAAACATTCCCATATTGAAGTATTATGAAAGGTAATATTAAAGAAAGATCAAAAGAGGGTCTAGAGGTAACTTCTTTTTAGAAATTGCGCCTCCACACTCGCAGCTTCGCTGCTCGCCGACTCGGGGCCGGCGGCCCCTCGCTGCATTTTTTTAAAAAGTTTTGCTTCATACACAACACTCATTCTTAGAATTTAGATCTCGATGGTCACTCTTTCTAAGAATGTACTTCTCGATGGTAACTTCTTCTAAAAAACAGCGCCTCGACACTCGCAGCTTCGCTGTTCGCCGACTCGAGGCCTATGGCCCCTCGCTATGTTCTTTAAAAACGTTTCATTTTATACATAACCCTCTTTCTTAGAATTTAGCTCTCGATGATCACTCCTTCTCAGAATGTACTTCTCAATGGTAACTTCTTCTTAAAAACTGCGCCTCGACACTCGCAGCTTCGCTGCTCGCCGACTCGGGGCCTGCGGCCCCTCGCTACGTTTTTTAAAAACGCTTCACTTCAAACACAACACTCTTTCTTAGAATTTAGCTCTTAATGGTCATTACTTCTTAGAATGTACTTCTCGATGGAAACTTCTTCTTAGAAACTGCGTCTCAACAAACAAGTTTCACTGCTCGCCGACAATTGAAGTTCGCAGATAACAGGATACCTAAAGGACATTCCATACCCCAGTGGATCTGACCCCTTGATGATTTTTCTTTTATTCTTAAAAATTAGTAAACATCTTCATATTAAAGTTGAGTTCAAAAATCTTGACAATACACCTAATGTATCGACGTCTTATTAAACAATAAAAAAATTGTAGTTTACTGAATATCTGGAGAACATTCCTCTGTCAAAATTTATGAATATTGATCTCTTCCAGGTGTTTCTTCTTATATGCTGCTTTTCCTTTGTTATCAAGATTTTTGTGTGTAGATATATAATACTAAACAAATCATCTTGAATCTTTAGAAATCTTCCTCCTATTCTGGTTCATAGGTGCTCCACATCATTATCGACGATAGTTAACTATATTTTCCTATATCTAAGTGTCGAGGTGTAGTTTCTAAGAAGAAGTTAACATCGAGAAGAGTGTTTTGTATGAAGTGAAACTTTTTAAAAAAACGCAGCGAGGGGCCGCAGGCCCCGAGTCGGCGAGCAGCGAAGCTGCGAGTGTCGAGGCGCTGTTTTTTAGAAGAAGTTACCATCGAGAAGTTCATTCTAAGAAGGAGTGACCATCGAGAGCTAAATCCTAAGAAAGAGTGTTGTGTATGAAGCGAAACTTTTTAAAAAACGTAGCGAGGGGCCGTTTCTTAAAAGAAGTTACCATCGAGAAATACATTGTAAGAAGGAGTGATCATCGAGAGCAAAATTCTAAGAAAAAGTGTTTTGTATGAAGCGAAACTATTTTAAAAAACGTAGCGAGGGGCCGCAGGCTTTGAGTCGGCGAGCAGTGAAGCTTCGAGTGTTGAGATTCAGTTTCTAAGAAGAAGTTACCATCGAGAAGTACATTCTAAGAAGGAGTGATCATCGAGAGCTAAATCCTCAGAAAGAGTGTTGTGTATGAAGCGAAACTTTTTAAAAAAACTCAACGAGGGGCCGCAGGCCCCGAGTCGGCGAGCAGCGAAGCTGCGAGTGTCGAGGCGCTGTTTTTTAGAAGAAGTTATCATCGAGAAGTACATTCTAAGAAGGAGTGACCATCGAAAGTTAGATTCTAAGAAAGAGTGATGTGTATGAAGCGAAGCTTTTTTAAAAAACGTAGCGAGGGGCCGTAGGCCCCGAGTCGGCGAGCAGCGAAGCTGCAAGTGTTTAGGCACAGTTTCTAAGAAGAAGACCAAAAATGGTTAAGACTGAATGGGGAGAATCGGCTTCAAAAAAAGACGAAGACAGATCTATCTGCAGGCGTACTTTTTTAGGATGGGCGTTGGATAATTTTCATTAATTATCTTCAAAAAGTAAAAACAATCAACTAAATAATTCTAACTATTTTGAGGCGTTCGACGGTTCTCACTATAAATAGGGTATCAAAACTATTGAACATCGTTGAGAAAAGTGTATCGAACTGAAAGGAAACTATGTTGAGAAATAAAAATATTTTTTCCCAAATATTTTGTTAGGTCGGGTACTTTTGACACCCTCGTATCGTATTTCCCAAATGAAAATATTGAAAATATTGGCTAGCCAGAGGAGACTACAAAGCTCATTGACAATTCTTTCTTTATTTGGTATATTTTGTTTTTAAAGTGGAGGAATTTTGACTGACTATACATTTTTTGTCTTTTCTACCTATCTATAGGATCTGCACACCCCTAGATACCATTGCATACCAGGTGCACTGCTATCAATGTAATCCTATCTACACTTCCTTACTTCTCTTGGTTACTATCATAAATACGTTGTTGGCAGTACACCTGGAGGACATTCCATGTCCCTCAAACCCCCTGGTCTCCTTCCTTCATTTTGTTTTTATTTTACTTCAATAATAGGATGTTTTCTGGTTTTTCCAAACGAAAGAAGGGCCACCAGGTGGTCTAGGGGACATGGAATGTCCTCCAGGTGCACTGCTATCAATGTACTCCCACCTGCACTTCCTTACTTCTCTTGAGAAGATTGGAGTGCTTTGTCCGATTCACGGTGAAATTCGGTGTATTAAATATACTACATTTACGTCCTTAACTGTATCTCTTTTATTAGTTAGGATATAGTCTATTTCGCTTCTAACATTGTCGTTCGGCATCTTTCGTCTCATTTTAAGCTTTAGTCACTTTTTGCTCATTATTTAGTAACTTTTTGTGTTCAGTCATTTTAGAGTCACTTTTTTTGTGTTCAGTCACTTTTCAGTCATTTTTCAGTCACTTTTGTGTTTAGTCACTTTTCAGTCATTTTTTAGTCATGTTTAGTAAATAAAGCGAAATACATAAATTTTGGGTCTCATTTTAAGCTTTAGTCACTTTTTAGTCATTATTTAGTCACTTTTTGTGTTTAGTCATTTTTCAGTCACTTTTGAGTTCAGTCACTTTTAAGTCATTTTTTTAGTCATTTTTAGTAAATAAAGCGAAAATCTTAAATTTCGAGTCGATTTCTTCTTGACTAAATATTACCTAATTCCTTGTTGGTAAATCATTTAAATACTTTCAAAGTAGGTTTAAAAAAATCGCTAAAATTTTTACATAAAAAATTAACTCAACATAAAAATAGAAAATTTGTCGCACGTAACACGATATAACGTCCTTAGCTCCTAAAAAATTGACGAGGCAGAAAA
>JAUIMW010001070.1:0-13831 GCA_033557785.1 Enochrus cinctus
TGCATCCGGCTTGGACTTGAACAAGTTCGAGGAATTTTGGGGAGGTGTTTGGGCCGAAGAGAAGAAGTACAACAAGATTGCAGCATGGTTGGACGGTGTAGTTCAGGAGCAGACGGG
This sequence comes from Enochrus cinctus, assembly GCA_033557785.1. Classification (NCBI taxonomy): domain Eukaryota; kingdom Metazoa; phylum Arthropoda; class Insecta; order Coleoptera; family Hydrophilidae; genus Enochrus; species Enochrus cinctus. The sequence goes on from JAUIMW010001070.1 coordinate 118, forward strand.
AGTACAAGAGATGGAGTCAGCGGAATTCTGAGCCGATGACGTGACTAGGTGTATCAGATGAACGAAGAACTGGAAGACATCAGGACCAGATGGAATCCACAACTTCTGGATCAAGACTTTCATCTACCCACAGGTACCTCGCCTATTCATTCACGAAAGCACTGGGGGATCCTACGAGTATCCTTGACTACCTCTCTGAGGGAAACACCTTCTTACTCTTCAAGAAAGGAGACAGGACGGATCCTAGGAATTATAGGCCCATCACATGCTTGTCTTCAATCTGCAAACTCTTCACAGCTTTAATCAACAAGAAGATCTACAATCATTGCATAAACAACAATTTATTGGAGGCTGAGCAGAAAGGATGCCAGAGAGGTTCGTTTGCTACATAGATTACGCGAAGGCCTTCGATTCTGTACCCCATGACTGGCTAGTTAAAGTTCTGGAAATCTACAAGATTGACCCAAAGATATTCTTATGGATGAACGGTGATGATGTAGGAAAAATCAACATAAAGAAGGGGATTTTCCAGGTAAATTCACTTTCGTCTGTTTGGTTTTGCCTGGCTTTGAATTCGATGTCGACCCTCCTTAACTGGACGCGATGCGGCTTCAAGGTGGACACGAAACGCCAGAAGAGGTTATCTCACTTACTCTACATGGATGACTTGAAGCTCTACGGCGAGACAGAGAAAAAACTTGAGAAGCTTATGAACATCGTGGAAGTATACAGCCGGGATATCAGAATAAATTTTGGGCTCGACAAGTGGTCCAGGATAGCTATCAGGAGAGGAGTCGTGGAAGCATCACAGAATGAACACCGTGATATCAAACAGCTGGAACCGGAGGAGACGTACCGTTATCTCGGAATGCCGCAGAATCAACGACTGGACCATGCAACGCTAAAGAACGAATTTCGGGATAGGTACCAAAAGAGGATAACAAAGCTGATTAACACCCATCTCTCAGGAGGAAACCTCATAGCCACCATAAACGCCTGGTTTGGGATCGTCAAATGGTCAGTTATAGGCTTGGAACAGCTGGATAGGCTTACTCGACGAATCTACACCAAAATTCGAAAGCTTCATCCCAACGTTTCGGTAGGGAGATTGTACGTGTCACGAAGAGAAGGAGGAAGAGGACGCAGTAACATCAAGAGATTGTGCCTTGCTCAAGAAAAGATGATGCGCCAACGTTTTCTGTCTTCTGATGATGAACTGTTATTCATCAAAAAACATGTTATTTACATGAATAAAGTTTATTATTTACATGAAAAGAGGACAAGGGTATACGCCATTCCGACAAGGCCACCGAACTTTATCTGGAGACACCATTTAGGGAGGACAACGTCAGACATTGGAAGGAAGGAGCTCTGCACGGAAGATACCCCACCCTACTCAGTGGAGATGGAGTTGATGTGGAGGGCTCGTCGGCTTGGTTAAAGGACGAACATTTTTACCCAAAGACGGAAGGATTCATGATGGCCATCCAGGACAGAGTTTTCGCAACCAATAATTATAGGAAGCACTGCCTAAAGGAGGATGTGTTGGACAGATGTCGAAAGTGGGGAACCATAGGCGAGACCATAGAGCACGTGATGGGAGGAAGCCCGATGTTGTCTGATGCTGTTTACCTCGGAAGATACAATCAGCTTGCCAAGATAGTGCACCAGCAGCTTGCGATCAAGTAGGGACTGCTTGGTGAAGATTCTCCGCCATACTATAAATATGAGCCATGACCGGTGCTGGAGTCGGAGGACTACGTGCTGTATTGGGACAGGCCCATAGTCACAGACAGGACCGTTGGCAACAACAGGCTGGATATTCTGCTGATAAAGAAGAAGAAAAAAACTGGGACCATGACTGGGAAAGATGATGATTCTCACACACATATTTAAATAGAAAGACAAAAATCTAGATGCTTATATGCTTTTTGGATATCTTTTTCTTTAAAATGTATAAAAAGTATTCGATTTCAAATTCACGCGTTGCATAGGGATAGGAATCCCATTCATCTCGGCTTATCCGTTTTTTAAAACTTTCGCCCCAACGTCCCAACACAATTAATTTGGGACGCTAAATGTCTCGGTTTTTTAGTTTATAAGAATATTTAAATTTTGACATGAAAACAAATCGTAATGACTTTCGGTGGTTTTAAAAGTAGTTCGGCATGTGCAGTTGTCGTAGTTTTTTTAAAGTGTTAATGGTTATACATACCGTATGCAGCATTCGGGTTTGATTTGCAGTGTGAATATAATCACCTGGCATACCAAGGAAAAAAACTTATCCTAAACTTGTGCCAGGCAATTGTATTCATACACCGAATCCTATCTGAATTCTTCCAGCCCTGCTGGGAACAAAACTAATTCGTCCATTCATTCACTTGAATGCATTTATTTTTAAATGGTTTGTTTACATTATTTTACAAGTTGTAGTATACATTCACAACCACAGAAATGGTAAGAAAAATTTTTAGTTTAATATTTAATATATTAATAATTTATTGTAGATTGGTTTTTTTATTATTTCTTATTGTAAAATAATTAATTTTATTGACAAATGAAATTGTTTCTTCCATTTTTTAAATGCTTTGCTTATTAGTTTTTTTTACGTGAAAAATAACGTCAAAATTCAAAATTTGTTATGTAGTTTTCAAAACTTTCTCTTCGAGGCAGGACCACCGATCTCCCTCACCTTACCACGAAGGGGAATCCCATGATCCCCCCTCCAGCAGTTTGAAAATAGTATTGTTATACTTCAGACGAATGTATACTATGTATGTATGTACAGTTTGACAAATCTAATCTGGCCGAGAAGAGAGATAGAGCATTTGCCATATACGGTTCGTCCGCTTCTTTACATGTAGATAAATATACCATATCATAGAATAAGTATATGAAACACACACGGAAAGGAGGGTGGCGCCACTGGATGGCAGTTTTATGGTCAAATTAAAATTTCTCAACAGTGGAGAATACAATCAAGTGGATACATAAAACTTTTATACTTGAATGTAACTGTTTTTTTTTTCGAACGACTTCATACGAATGGAATGCGGATTTCACTTTTTTGAAATATTTTAGCTCGGTCAGTTAAGAATTAGAGCACTGCATTATAGTTTGTTCATAATAAAATAAATGAATATGAATATAAAATAAAAGTTTACTCTAATCACGGCCCTGAAATCATGTTCACCAACCGACGAAGTGTCATTATCCAAGGTTGCCAACAAGATTTACATCAGTTAAAATTTTCTTTATCAAAGTGCCAAAGTCCATCGTTCGTTTAAATTCACTTAATTAATTATTTGAAAGTTCAAAACTCTTTAGCTTTAAATATGGCACGTGTTTTAGTAGGTGTAAAAAGAGTAATTGATTATGCCGTTAAGGTTAGTATATTTTTGGCAACAGTTATAAATTAAAAAAATTTATATCTAGGCACAGAAAAATAAATAACTTTTACCAATGAATACACGTAATTCTAAGCAGAAACTGTAATCGAGGTAGAAACTAGTGTTTTTCATAAAATTGAATTACTTCGATTAAGTTACAACTTCATAAATTCTGTACTTTTTCACCTTTCTTCTCTGTCTTATATTTTCAATCTACTTAGTGATAACGAAAGGATATAAAGAATTCACACACAAGAGATTTTAATTTTTAGTTATTTATTTAAAATTAAAATCTGTAGGTTCACTTCCACCCATCAAAAAAACACTTTCTCTTGAGAATTGCCTTTGCCGAAGTGTGAAAATACTTTGTAAGAAGTGGACTTAACTTACCTTATACAGTAAAAGTAATGATATTTTCGCTCCTCTCCATGCTATAGAGATAAGTTTAATAGTAATTGTTCAGGGTGTAATTGAAAAAGTTAACACTCAGATTTTCTGATTAAATAAAATTAATTTGTATATACATGTTCATTGGGTAATTTTTGGTGAGTTCAGATGTGTGTCTACGTTTTGCGTCAATTGGCAATACTGTTGTACATATGCGCCTAATGGAGGAAAGAGGTAAAGTTGCATTTACAATTGCCAAAGCTTCAGCGGAACCCAACGGATGAGGTCTCAAAAATGGCTATTAGTAAAAATTTAATTTTATATTTGTTATAGATTCGCGTCAAACCAGATAAAACTGGTGTTGTTACTGATGGAATCAAACATTCTATGAATCCATTTGATGAAATTGCTGTTGAAGAAGCCGTTCGCATGAAAGAGAAAAAAATAGCTTCCGAAATAATAGCAGTATCATGTGGCCCTACTCAATCTCAAGAAGTGCTGCGCACTGCTTTAGCCATGGGAGTCGATAAAGGGATACATGTTGAAGTATCTGGAAAAGATTATGAAACTTTACAACCTATTCACGTTTCAAAAATCCTGGCAAAAATTGCTCAAAATGAAAAAGTTGATTTAATTATAGTTGGAAAACAGGTAGGAGCAAACACTTTTACATTAACATTTAATTTAATGCATATTAATATATTTAGGCTATTGACGATGATTGCAATCAAACAGCTCAAATGACAGCTGCATATTTAGACTGGCCACAAGCTACATTCGCATCAGAAATTGTAAAGGAAGGCAATGAAATTACAGTCAAAAGAGAAGTGGATGGTGGACTCGAAACAGTTAAATGTAAACTTCCAGCTGTTATCAGTGCAGATTTGCGTTTAAACGAACCTAGATATGCGACATTGCCCAATATAATGGTAAATTTTTAATAAGTATGCAATTTTCATCTATATTAATTTTCTCATGTTGTATTTACAGAAAGCAAAGAAGAAGCCTATTGCAAAAATGTCTCCAAAGGATTTAGGAGTTGATGTATCTCCAAGAATCCAAGTCATAAGTGTTGAAGATCCTCCCGTACGTCAACCTGGTGTTGTTTTACCTGATGTAGATGCACTGATTGGTAAATTGAAAGAAGGAGGACATATTTAAGTCATAAATTGCATGTCGAGTACACATTTTTACAATATAAAAATTGTTGATCTATTTTTATATATACAATTGTTTATAAAATTTAAATAAAGAATATAAATTTTTTTTAATTGAAATTAATAGATAAATCCTCAAAATGCTATAAAATAACTCGGTAGGCTTTAAAGACTCTCGAACAAACAATAGTCGGAGATCCAAGTGTATGTATTTAATAGAAAGATAGCGCTTCTTGTCATGCATCACTCATAATTACTCTCGGTAGCCAAAGTATCTAACAAATTCAAACCCAATTGGTTATAAGCAAATGTATTCACAAAAATCTCGATCTTAAATCTTCATATAGTTAGTTTTATTTCATATTTTAGCAACTATAAAAAGATGCTCCACAATTTCTTTTTAAATTTCTGCTTTTTACTGTGGTGACGAATGTGAGTAATTGTATTTTAGCACTAAAACAATTTGAGGAAATTTATGAATAGAAAAAATTTTTACATACTATTTATTGATAGAATGTTACTTAGAAGATATAATTTAAATTTAAATATACAATATATTACAAGCATACACAAAATAATTTAATAAAATATCAGTCAAAGAAAGTTATAAAAAGATATAAAATCGTCGCCAGATATTGCGAATATGTAAATTAAGTATTTTTATATATGTACTGCATTCATTCAACGATTATTTTCCAGTCAAACCTTCCATTATTAGTATGTGTTATACCTACTACAGGAGGTTCAATCATTTCCCATTGACCTTCAGAGTTTTTCTGAATGCAACCCACTGCACAGTAAGGAATTTTTGACACAACTTTTATTAAATCATTCATACTCCTAGGTTCTCCACCTATCAGCTGTCTATTTGTCACTTCCAATGTACAGGAATGACCAACAAATAAAATGTTTCCAACTTTATGTGCATTATCAGCAAACCTAGTAACATCACTGTTTCTATTATAAAAGTCTTCCATAGTTTCTTTTCCTCGCATCGATAATAGTTCTTCATAACTCATCAATGGCTTATAATCTAAATCAATATTGTAACCAGCCTCAATGAACTCTTCGGGGGTCATAAATTCCAGATTCCCTTCTATGTACCACTCCATGTATTCAAATAATGAAGGTTCCAATTTTATCCTAACTACATCCCTTAAGCCTAAACCTCTTAATGCTCCGTCACATGACTGAACAGATCTTAGTGCTGGAGAACAATATACATGTTCTATAGTTAATTTTTTTTCTTTAAGAGATTCTCCAGCTAAAATTGCTTGGTACACTCCAATATTTGAGAGTGGAGAATCTCTAAAAAATGAATGAGGACTTCCATTCCTTCTCGGCAACTTTTCCGGCATATTCATATCTTTCCTTGTGTAATGCCCATCTTCATCAAAACAGTACGGTATCCATTTACCAAATGTAAAATCTACTCTCTCACCATGACGCATTAAAAATATTTTCCTCTGAAACAAATATCAATTAATTAAATTAAAATAATTATTTTTACACTTAAAATAATTTACAGGTTGACAGTCTTGTTCATTTTCTTCTGAAGAAGTATGTGTATCTCCAACTTTATCTTCAGAACTAGTAAGTTGTGGTGTTTGATCAATTTTTGGCTCTGACATTTTCTTAATAGTATTTGTTCTTGAAGGAGACGTAGACAAGTGATTTAAAGAAACCTTTCTGTGCAATGTCCAAGCATCCGATTCAGCTGTTCTTTGAGTATAACTTTCTGGTAATAAACCAGATTGGCCTGTTAACCAAGATATTCCTTCGACCCAACCGTCAGAAGGAGCCGATAAAGCTTCACTACTTATATACACGTAATCACCAATTCGCAACTCTAATTCATCACATTCAGAAGGAGTATAGGCGTGAATCACCTGTAAGTAAAACATAACATATTAATAACAAATGCCTGTATTAATTATCAAAACAAGTGTGTTTACACATTTTAATAATAAATGCTCAATATACACTATATATTTAATTAAGAATAAAACTCGCAGCATAACTAGACATAAAAATGACTTCTTACCTTATGTACTTGTTTTCCGTTAACCCTAGGATCTCTAGAATATAATCTTAATTCCCAACCGGAAGAAGAATTTGGATCTAGAACATCTACCAGTGACTTTAAATTTGAATATTGATGGTTCGGAAATTGGTAAGCTAATGTCAAATGCAATGATTTAACATGGGGTTCCAAACTAATAGCTAAAAAAGAAAACAGCTACATTACACAAATATCTACTAATTTATGACAAAACTGAATAGCAACAACTCATTAAACGTTTGATAAAAACAAATTAGTAATATAGAAATAAATCATGCATATATATTTCCAAACTACTTGGTAATACTCAATAACATATTCAATTGGTGGAAACTTTGTTTTTAAAGTGTAGCCAAGAAAATTGTTAGATTTGAAAACTAAATTTATTAAACATATACAATTAGTAATATATCGATATCTTACATCTGCTACCTCTTGGAATACATCGAGCAGTAGTTGTTGTACACCATGGAAAACAGGCAGTTAATGCATCGAAATGCTCATATGTATCACTAATAACTGCAAAGAACCAACACCATGTTAGAAACACCAATTTTCATACAATTAGATATCAATAAATAAAAGAAAACATGCAGTTTACTTCATTAAATTGTAATTTCAATTTTATAGTATTTAAACTAAAATAAAACAGAAATCATAAGTAAAAATCAAATATCATTCAACTATAACAAACTAATTTCAAATTAAAAACTTATATAACCTTTACCCATTTAAATCTATTCAAGGTTGAAACAATTTGAAGATTAAATTCATATCACCTAATATAAATGACCCTCAAAAATAGCACACAAACAGTTGTATACTCTCCAATTCTATTGTAGTTTAAACTTTGCAAATATAACAAACATTTTGAGGCACTTAAAAATTTAGTTAACTTTTTGTTTTATAAAATTTGCACTACAAAGACTAAAATCTTGTGTCTGTAAAATAAAAATAAAATCGCGCTATATACTGTACTAAAGTCTACCAATCTGGAAAGCAGTCTGCGCTATATAATGTAGTAAAGCGTAGCACAATGTATCAGTAGTGTTATTTTGAATAGATTTTTACTTTATCGTATATTGAGTATTTTTATCATACCTGAAGCATCTATTTTGCATAACTTTGATTTTATATACTTCGTATTTACTTTCAAAGTTCTATTCAGAATAATGCATTTACATTTTACCTACCCGAACACTAAGTTTACGAAAACTGAGCGGTCGGCATCTGTGCCACTTATTGGTACTTTTTATTTCGTCCTTTTGTATCTACAACTCCAATTTGTTGACGATGTCATTTTGGAAAGATAGCGAGTACACCTTACATTAAGTGTTTGCAAGACTTCTACTACAAAGAGTTGAGTATACTTTGAAAAAAGCATTTCTTATGTACATTTCATTGCAAAATTCTTTATTTCAAAATTCTTTACATCCTCATGTATCTGCAAACCCAATTTATTGATAATGGCATTTTGAAAAAGTAAGAAGTACACCTTACATTACGTATTTGTAAGAAATTTTTTGAAAAGGTATTTACAGCTGAATAAATTTTGAAGACATTTCTTATGTACTTTTGATTTCAAAATTGTCAACCAATCTCTGTGTGGCAATAAGTATTATATATAAGGGTAAAAGCAAAAACTTGTAATTTGTGCTAAATGTTCATCAATTTTATGTGGAATAGAACAAATTTATTATTTTTTTGGTATAATTATAAGGAAAGCATTTTTAAATCACTCTATCAATCACACTATAAAAAGGTTATATACAATAGTGAACTTTCACCCCAACTACTTTCTCGTGGCAGTGAGAAGGTAACTTATTATACATTATGTATTTATGATTTTCCTTTTCTAATAACAGATTACTTAAAAATGAAAAATTTGTTCTGAACAGTATAGTTTTTGGTCTTGGAGGTCGACAGCTACAGCTCTGAATGTTCTGCTAAAGGTCATCTATGAGCGACTTAACAAAAGGAGTTTGATGATAAACTTGAACGGAGTTTTCTTGAATTTCTTTAACCTTGTTGATCTTAGAAATTATTGGATAATTTACTCTTTTATGGCACAGCACCAAATGCACATGATCTTCTAAGTAACCATATTAATTGTATGTGGTATACAGAGATCAGTATTATCCAGGGATCAAGAGCTTTAAGATCAGGGATCGTGATTTTCATTTGCAGAGATATCAAAGAATGATATTTTAGGATCCCTGTTATTTACTATTTTTATAAATGATCTGCTGTTGAGTGAGTAGCGAGCCTTTGGTTCTTTATGCCAATGATAAAACTGTTTGCGTTACAGATACTAACTTGATGAATTTAACCTTTAAATTAAATCAACACTTCTTATGCTTGTATCTTGGTTAAGCATGAATTGCTTTAGAGCCAATGTTAATAAGAAAAATTTGATTAGTTTCTGTGTTGTGGTATGTATATTGTTTATGTTATTACTTTTTCATTTTTAGGTTTGGAATTGCATGGTTGGAAAATTTAGAATTGAAAAATATTAAATTGCAGAAAAAGCACATTAATGCTGAGATAGGACCATACGACTCTTGTCCCACTGACTGTTGGGTATTCTCACAAGTATTATGTTTTTGAGTGTGTATGCTTATATTTTTGCTGCCTGTGATGACTTAGTCACCAGATCAATTGTTCATAACTATCTAATTTGTTCTGGCAGTATCCCATATAAAATATGAGAAATCATATTTGGACAGTAGTATTAAAATTTTCAATAAAGTGTCATAAAGGGCCAGAATCGTGTACCGTTTTCACAAGAATTTGGCAATATTTTTATAGTGTTCAATATCGCAACGATTAGTTGAATAAAGCTATCTGTTTAATAAGTGCTCTGAATTTTTTAATACTAATGTTCATATATTCTATACTTTTCAACCATAGTTATAACATTATAATTAGTTAAATCATTTCAAAATCTCTTACTTGCATTTGAGACTTCCTTAACATACTGCATCGCAATTCTTTTCAAATAATCGGCGTGGTCTTCAGCAACAAAAAATCCCATAAAATTAGGGGATGTATACGTTTCAAGTTTGAGAGGTTCATTTAGGAGAGCTCCTTGTCTTTCCATCACTGATTTTAAAGTTTGAGCCAAATGTAAAGCATCTTCATCTGGAGCCTAAAAGAAGTATTAAAGAGCATTATGTATGAAAACTGATCCAAGAAAGTTAGGGATATTGTAGAAATTTTAATTTTTAATTAAAACAGATAAATGTTTTAGAAATAAATTCTTAAAAAAACTTGACCTGCACCTGAAAAAACTTTAAAAGGCTACGGCATATTTCTGCAATTTCTATTTACACTTACTGTTGTACAGTGACAATTGAGAAAGTGCTTAGAAAATTTACAAGTGAGATTTGTACTCTTCAGTGAATGGGTTCACTCTAATCTTTTGTGTTTTTTTACTCAAAATAATCCATCACAATTACTAATACTAATAGTTAATAAGACTTATACAGAAGTTTTATGATTAATTAAAGTAATGGGTTATTGAAAAAGTAAGTAAATATCAGAAAATGCATTCACAATTCGTTATGAATTTTTTTTGATCTTAGGCAATCATAGGCAATCATAGGCCCATATCAGTTTCATCAAAATTTACGGAAGAAAAAAGATATTATTGCTAAGAAAACCTTTGTTATAGCAAGGATTCATATGTTCAACCTTCGTATTAATAATTGAAATGAAAATTATATATAGCTATATCCTTAACTTTCTTGGAGTAGTTTATTGTCATTTCGTTTTACCTTAAAAAAAGAAACTAAAGTAACATGTGGAATAAAATTATGTGCTCCGTTCCAGCCATATAAGTTCAATGATTTTTCCCAAAATCCTTGCAATTGTTCCAGAAACTCACCAGTAGGGCATGCATATAAGATATATTCTCTTGGGCAATTATCATCCAAAAGTGGATCATTAACATGTGCTAATAACCAGTCGGAAGCTAACTGCACTCCTCTATTCCCAGTTGCTGCTAGGGCTTTCTCGCTGAAAAATTTAAAATGAAGATATTATTATAACATCATTAATTAATAAATGACTTAAAGAACAATACATTTTTATTTGAATTATCACCATGCAGATGGGTGCCACATTAAAAAGCAAGAAAACAGAAAATATTCATGGGTAGTCCTGGCCAACCGAGCAAGTCGACTTTATACCAAATTGCTTTGGGTTGCTCTGTGTTTTCTGGGACTAGAGAATTGAACAATGCAATTTTGAAAAAACGACCAGAATACCTCGCAAGGCAACACAAACTGATTTTCCTTGGCAATAATACTCCGCCATACTGTGGAAGACCAGCCAAAGACACAATACAGCAGCTTGATTGGGAACAACTACCACATGCAACTTATTCGTCACACTTAACACCTTCTGACTACCACTTATTTTCATCAATGGGTCACACACTAACTGAGCAGCACTTCAATTCTTATGTAAATGTAAAACAATGGATCGATGATTAGTTTTCCATAAAAATTGAACTCTTTTGGAAAGGCATCTACAAATTCAAAGGAAGATGGGAAAAATGTGCAGCTAGCGTTTTAAATTGAAAAAATGATGGTTTCATATTTGTACACCTGATACAAGTAATTAGCATCTTCAAAAGTAAGTTGTGGCGCTTAAGATCATAGACATGTGTAGCAGAAGATCTTAAAAATTTGACTTGCCTAGTGTTTCAATTTGTCTACAAACAAGTGTTTTTCTAGGGATTTCTCTCGATTGAGACCATAAGTCCACATTGTGTAAGGTGCAGGAAAATAATTTACCTTTTTAAATTTTTAATAAAATAAAAAAAAAAATGTTTCAATGCAAATGTTCGATACCATCTCAGATGTTTCAGTAATTTAACTTGAATTCTTGATGTCTTGAAATATTGTACCACCATCGGAAGTATCTTTTCAGCTATGTGATTTCTAGCATCAGTGTTTACACTATACACAGAGCAATTTTGAACTACATCAATAATGCAGGAATTTCAGTGTGGTGCAATAACTTTTGTAATAATTCGAGTTTATTTCATTGCTGCTGATATGATTCTTTTCTTTAACAATGTTTAAATCTATGAATATTTTAGGAAATAACTGAGTGGCACAACATACGCTGTTTCATATAGCATTCACAACGGAATATTCTTCAGTTTCTTGTCTGCCCCTCTTAATAAAAGGATATTGTTCTAAGTATTTATCAAAAAATTTGCAGCTCCTTTTTTAACATTTTAATTAGGTATTTAAAGGCTAATATTAACATTTATAATACATGGTTCTTGAGATACTGATACACAACTTGTGCAGGTTTTTAAATTTCTGCATTAGTTCTAGTGCGACTATGGGGAGTAACAATGAATTTGGCAATTTGAAAGGGAGAAGATGATTTCTGTTTACAAACATACACGAAGGTTGACTTTAACCGAGTATACATGTATATACAGGTAGGTGTAGTCCTTTGCTTCGTCTTTAGAATGTTTACGTTGCAGCAGGTGCTCTTTTTATTCCAAAGAAATCTGTTACAAATGACTCATGTGTGGGAATCGGTGGTATCAGCAGAAATTCGGGGCAAATAGACATTAGAAACTCTCAGGACACTAGATCTTCAATTTCAAATCCAAAACAATCTTCGTTTAGTGGGATGTAAAAGCATGAAGAAGCAATTTATTGTTTGTTTTAATTTTTGCTTATGGTGTGTCAGGGAACATGGTGTATCAAGTTTTACACTTTAAGTATGGTTGTCGTCAATAGATGTTATAAATCTTTTGTGAGGTACTGCTGTCATCAATAAGTGATTTGATAAATTATACCAGAAACCGGGGATCACCTATTGCTTTTATCTATTTTATCAAAATTGTGTCAACAAAACAAGTGCGTAGAGCGTTTATGTTTTATTCGTTGCATATCAGATGCACAGGATAAAGGATAATAAACACTACTTTGTATACCGGATGTATTTTTATTTTATTTATTTACACATTTGCTCATCCACGGGTCTAGCCCACAACGGTATGCCAATATTACAAAAGAGATAATATATATTTTGTAATAAATATAATTGTAACAGAAATATTTTTATAGAGAAACTTGAACGTTCAGGGTTCGTTTTCTATGCGTATAAGAAATGCCAGTTTAGCAGTAATATTTGGTGTCTAGATGCATTTTATATTTCATAAAAATATTCAATACTAAAAATGAATTTACCATCAATATCTTGTGGTACTGGTGGTTTAAAGCTTTCAAGAACAGAATTGGGTGATAATGATATATAAAGTGCCGAAGAAATTCTTTCACTGAGTGGTCTGGATAGTGCAAGTGATGGTAGAGAAAAGGAAAATCATTTAAATAGTGATAGTGATGAAGGAACTGTTGTAGAAGATTTAAGTTAGCAAAGTTGTGGTATTTTCAATCTGACAATGTACTATTTTGACAATGAAAATTCTGGCACCTCGGGGGTGTTTGAAATAGAAAATGAAGATAACTAGTACAAGTACATAGTAAATTATTTTGATGAGCATATGATGACGATAATTTTAGATTGCCTGTAATTTTATTTAGTACATGACAAGAGATAAGAGACAGATTTGAACAATTGCTGCATTATATACATTTTGATAATGATAAATGCTAAACAAAATTATTACAAAAAGGAGCTGGAGCGTTGCGGATCGCCTCGACAGCTCTGGTCAGTCGCAAACTCAA
>JAUIMW010001071.1:0-13831 GCA_033557785.1 Enochrus cinctus
GTATTTGTATGGCATTCTTATAAAATAGACTCAAGTAGTCATGAAAATTTTCTACCTGTCGTTGTCTAATGGTGACCCAAAATGCTCTCATTTTGAGATTGGCAGAAAGTCTGACAACTACAGATAAGTCTTCACCCTGTGAAACTTGTCTTTGTAGTTCCTGAATTTGTTCATCTTCTTGACAACCTCGTATGGTTCTTCCCATTCTTTTAATTTTATTTATTTGAAGGTCTTATCGAGATCTAAGCCCATGTAGCCTATAGTCTTACTAGTTGACGTTGAAGGTGGCTCAACAACTGGAACAGGCTGTGTATCAGCTGGAACTATAAACGGGGAGGAAGGTTTGCTTAACTTTGGTGTTCTTGGTCTAGACCTTGTGGGTTTCAAAGGAACGGATAAATCATTTGCCATAGATGTTGTGCTACTTGCATTGGTTGAAAGAGGAACATTTGGTGAGTTGAATGAGGGAGCAGGCAGACTATGGAGACGCCATTGTCACGTTCAATGTCAATCACGTCTAAATTTCTTGAGTAGCTATAGTTACCATCCAACTCCAACAAAATGGGGTCTTCCTTTAATTGATAATTCAACTGGCAAAACCGATTTTCTTCTCATATTTCCTGAAACTATATCTTCTATAGATTTATCAGACTTTTTGACATAATCCTTATTTTAAAACTAGACTTCTGATAATTTTTAGATTATATAGGTGACGCCATTTATCCTCAAGATAATCTCGTATGATTCTTCCAACTTTTTTTTATTTTAAGGCTTTATCGGGATCTAAGCCCATGTAGCCCGTAATTCGTCGTATTATATGGATTGAACAGAGATAAAAATTTCACTCAAAGAGGTCCTTCAAAGCGACTTTCGCAATACTACAAACCAAAGTAGACCATGAAAGAACGGAGGACAAACAGAGGAACATAAACAAAGGAATTTATATTTTCTTTAAAAATCTTTATGTGATTCATGGAGTTAGCAGGTTTGTAAGTAAATTTTTATTAATTTTTTTTCGTTATAAGCATATACTCTTTTACTATTTATATCTATCTGTATCCTTTCCAAATTCAAATTGAACAGGATTCAAATCGAATATATGGTGGTGTAATCACTGTGTCTAGCCTGATATCAGAAAATTTAAGTTTTGTGCAGTTTTATATAAAAAATAATAAATGTTTATCGTTCATCTCTTTGGGATGTCGTCAATTAAATTTTCTTGACAATTATCACGCTTAAATAGTTCGTCTGTTCGTCGATGAACTGTCTTCTAAGGTCTTACAAAAATTCAGTACTATATTGCCCAATATTGAGATTCATTGGTTGGAGTTCGTCCTAAATTGTCTGAGGTTTCTTGTTGGAGCTGTCTATAAGCCTCCTGGTTCTTATTTGAATTCATATATGAGCTTCATCGAAGATAACTACCTCTTAATCTCTGTATGCGTGATGTGAACATCAACTTTCTGCATGAGTTTCCAATGGTTCGACTCTACAAGTCAAATCTTGATGGCTTTGCGCTTTGACAAGGGTCACTGATGAACCCGACTAGAATAACATCTTCGTCCTCCACCTTAATTAACCTTTTGATTGTACCAAATAAGATTCTAATTTCTAAATTTACTAATCTTTGTTATACTTAATGTCTCTTTTAATAGCCGCTAATCTCAACCTAGGGTGTTTTTTGCGATTTTCCCGCTTCAATCATCAGCACTTTCTCACTGATCTATTGTCTATGGTTCACCTGGCATGTCCTGTTATCTTGCCAGTTGTGACTAATGTTATTAATTCTTAATTGTGGGATGGAGTTCATACCTATCCGAAACCAAATAACTGCAGCAGTTATAAAGAAAATAATTATCGCCATTTTTTGAAATTGTTTTATTTTTGACTGGACTTCTGGTGATTTTCAACAACCTCCTATGGTCCTTCCCATTGTTTTATTTTTTTTTTATTTGAAGATCTTATCGGGATCTAAGTCCATGTAATCTATAATCCGTGATGATATAGGATGAAACAAAGATACACTTTTCACCATAGAGGTCCTTAAATGCGACTTTTACAATAACACAAACCAAGTTGGATTATGAAAGAATGAAGGGCAAATAGAGCAATTTGCATTTTCAAAAATTCAGTTTGGCTACTTTCCTTAAAATCCTTATTTCATTTATGTAGAGCAATGCTAGAAGGTTTGTAGGTAAATTTTTCTTAATTTTGCCATTTATATGGTCTCGAGGTTTTTGAATTTCTGTTCCTCTATTCTGATGTTCTCAATTAACTTCTCTCCAGGTGACCACTACTGTTATTATTGATATTCATAAATTATCTGATCCTTGTATGGTTTCTGTCTTCATTCACGCAAAGGTCTGCAGGAACCATCCTAGCATCTAATTTTTTTTTTTATTTTCCTTTTAGGATTTTCAAAGAGATTTGGAATCTCTGCCCTCTAACAGAATTTTTTATATGAACAGTTAAATGATAAAGTTGAGTTCTTTAGTCAATGTTTGGGAGATCTGTTCCATGTTCACGATTTTCTAAAAACATTTCGTGCAGAGCGTGAGTTATCTTTTCAGCCTGTTTCTGGTTTCGGTTTTGGGGTCTGTAAAATCTAATGCGGTTGATATGGAGAGTATTACTTTGAAGACGTTGCAGTTTTCTTGTCCTTTCATCAATCCTTTTCTTTTAATCATATTAAATCAGTGTTTGGCCAATTGTGTGTTTCCGTCTTCTTGGAAGCATAACTAAAAATAAAAATTCTGCAACTTTTACTAATCTTCGACCAAAATTTTTCCTTTTCCTCCACTTTCTCATCGTCATTTGGTTCGTAGATTACTATTACAATGAGTATTTCTTGAATCCTTATAGTTACATATATCAACTTTTTTGTGAGATTCCAATTCACCATTTTGTTCTTCGTTTCATTTTTTATTAGCAATACAAATCCTGTATAGTGTATAGTTTTAGTGCTATTTCATGATTTATTCCCCAACGCATCCTAAGTCATAATTTTAATCAGATTCAATGCCTTTTCACATCTTCCAACAATATTATTGATGTGGAAAGTCCACTTCAATTTATTATCAATTGTCATTCCGAGAAACATGATTATTGATTATTTCCAACGTTTTATTCAAAAATTTCTCCTTTCCAAGTCGTTGAATTCTTTTTTTTTAATGTTGCAGCTTTCAAGTTTTCTTCTTTTTTTACCCGCTCATTTTCTCTTCTTAGTTTTATCAACTCCTCTTCACCACACTTACATTCCGGGGTCTTCACTAAGTTTAGTCGGTGTAGATGTGCCGGATACTTGCAATGTCCGATCTTAAGCCTGTGTCCAGTGTTTCTCTTGCCACAGTACTTACCACTAAAAAAATCTTCCTGGTGATGTTGATGACATCATGTATGTAAATTGTACATTTATTTTTCGTATAGTGTAAACCCTATGGGTGCATGATATGTTGTTTAAGAAGCCTATCTCTTAAATTAATTGATGTAACTATACCAGTGGTTATCCATTGTTTTCTTCTGCAAAAATCCCCCTTATATTTAAACTTAATAAACCAAATCCATCCAAATACAAAGAAAAAGAAGAAAGGATTATGTTAAAATCTCAAACAGTTTCCGCAATGACTGTTTCATATTCAGTTTCGTCAATTGAGTTAATTAAACCATCCATAAAACAAACACGAGAACAACTCTCTCGAACACAATCACACGCTTGCTCGTGCAGTTCTTCCAGCTATTCTTCTCAGGTCTTCTTCTGTCATCACATGGTGGATCGGTGAGCCCTCTTCCTTTCTTAGGTGGACCATACCATAGGAGAACCAAATAAATTTGAAGCCGGCTGCAGTCTGCTTCCTAAGTAAGTTTCTATTGTATGCAGCAAGAAGTGTATGCCAGGATAGTGAACCAGAAGAAATTGTTGATGAAGATTATGCATTCAGTGAAGTACTTGGTGATTAAAAAGGAGTTATAGACAATTTCAATTTTACCAACAATGTCAAAGGTGAAATAGTTGTTAAAGGTACTTCAAGAAAAACAACTTCCTAAATGAGTATCAGCATGGTTATCTGGAGGGGAGGTCAACTATGTCAGCTATAAATTCGGTGGTAGAAAATATCTTGGAAGATTTTGGTGAACAAGAATATACTCAGGTGGTCTTTTGGCTTTCTCAAAGATTATTTGCAAGACAGTAATTGCAGATGTCCCTAAAGGATCAATATAAGCATCTTTTCTTTTTATTATTTACATTAACGACTTACCTCAGAATATTCAGTCTTACTTAACGTGCCTTTATGCACCATAGATTGAAAGTTTGTTTAGCAGTATATTGTGGTCCATCATATCAAACGCTTTACTAAGATCGCATGATGTTCTTTCTAACATAGTAGCTAAGGCAGTTATAGTTGATTCATCTCTCTGAAATCCATGCTGTTCGTCAGTTATAAGTTTCCTTTCGCCTAAGTATATTTCCAGTTTCGTTTTTATGACCATTTCAAATATTTTCCAAATGCTTGGCAGTATAGCTATTTCATTTGTTGAAAGACCATAAATATGTTGTATTACCTAGCTTGTTACTGGTATTTGCCGACCGATAGATTTTGCAATAAATCAAAGAAAGTTAGTATCTTTAAGCTACTGTCCGAGAAAGAGATGCCTTCTTTTCCAGTAGTTCAAGTGTGCCAACGAATTATTTTTCCCCAAAAGGGTGTTGTCATGCAGATTGGTCAATTTCAATATGTATTTTGTCTCAAAAATTCCACTCGTAGGTGAAATTGTGATTCTTGATCTTCTACTTGGAGAGCTCAGATGGGTGTTGAGTCCTTTGTTAATAGTTGTTACTATTTTCTTAATATTGGACTTGTTTGTAGATGCAAATATCTGGCAACCACAATTGGTGTAAGAAGAGCTTTGTAGAAATTCATGGAAGTGTGATAATTAGTTCGAGATTTAAGGTCTTTTGATAAGTTATCTATAATAAGGCGGAGGTATTTAAAGTGATGTACTATGGGGACAGTTATTACATGATTTTAAAGGTGAAATTGTAGATCATAATAGTTTTCATATGTAGAGGAAAACCATTATTAAAAGCAATTTGAAGTATAGTGCGCAACTCAAGTTCAAAGTCGGGATACTCCATAGGGATTTTAATGGAGTCTATGGAACATACTATTGAAGAAGGCCATTTTGTGACTGAAGGGGTGATTGAAAACCGCACTGAATGGCTTTGCAATTGCTGTTTAACATAGTATGCAAGTCTGCAGTATTAATGTTAAATAGAGTCGGTGACAATATGGATACCTGAGGTAATCCGTGGTATGCGTACCGTGGACCCAGATTTTCATTTGTAGATAATCTGATGTGAAAAATGTGCCGTTCAAAATATAAGTTGACAATGTTTCTTATTGTTAGGCCTGGTATTCCAATTTTGCTTAATTTTACATCTAATTTATGTATATCTACAGTCGTGCGAGTCTAATAGATAACAGAAAATGCACCCAACAAATTTTTTATTTGATAGATCAGATAAATCAGATTTGATTATCTTCTTTAGACTAGATGTTTTGATAGTTTTTCTCTATTTAATTAGCATATCCACAAACGATTTTATATCTTCAGTGAGCTCTTTAACTAGCTTTACAGGGTGAAGGAAGTTCATGTAAATTTTATTTAGAGAATTTAAATTTGGATCAGATAGACGAACAAGCTGAAATAAATTTAACAATGCGAATAGATAGATTCGAACCATTACTACATAAATTTAACGAAATTCAAAACAGCAGTTTTGATCCTGAGCAGTTTATCGAAAGGGAGGCAATAGAAAATTATAATTATGACAGTTTATCAAGGGCTAAACAGATCATGTTACTTCTTCTCTAAGTCTAAAGGATCTTACTTACAGCTGCTTGCTGCCATCCTCTCTTGTCTGTGTACTGTTCCTTTTCTTATTTTCATTTCCATCAAAAAATGATCACTGTTTATCTCCGGTCCTCTTCGCACTCTAACATCAACTATCTTGTGCCTGTCTTCCTTGTTTACTAGCATGTAATCTATGACAGATCTTCCACCCCTACTTGGTTCTTCTCTTGTAAAAGTGTGAATGCTTTTGTGCTGTAACCATGAATTTGCCACCACCATGTTCTGCATAAGACAGTACTCCATTGACCCCATTGCTGTTCTGAACTTCGTCGTCATATCTTCCCAGTATATCCTTATACATTTGGTCTCCTCTTCCAACTTTCGCATTGAAGTCGCCCATCACGTAGATCATCCCAAAATTTGTTTTTCTTTTCCATCTTATCGTCCTCATTTGGTTCATACGCTATTACTAATGACTTAACTTTGTTGTTTCCATCTCTTATTTCTATTATTAGTAATCTTTCTGAGGGAGCTTCCATGAGATAAACATGTTTTTCATTTCTCTATGAATTATGCAACAAACTCCTGCTGAGGCTCTTTGTTTCTTGTCAACTCCACTATATATCATAATGTGTCCATTATCAAGTAATGTTTCCCCTTTTTTTCCATTCAGTCGTCGCACATTCCATCTACCAACTTTCCAAACCAGATCCTTTCTCTCAACGTCTCTAGTGCATTTTTCTTCTTCATCGAATTCAGTTTTCCCTGTCCTTGCTTCTCTTTTCCCTTTTTCCTCTCTACTTGTCTCTTATATTTCCATTCTCTATCCATTTCCATTGCCTATTTTCTATAATTCGTAGTATTTCATCCCGGTTTTCATTATTTAGTTTTTCTGATCCGTTGACTCCAACCTGTTCAGATCTCTATTCCATTTTCAAATTTCTTCATTGACCTTGTTATATCCCCATTTATCTTTCTTTCCTTTCACTCTCTCTTCCTTTGAGAATTTTCTTATGGCTCTTCCCACGTCTCGCTCTTCTCTAGTTTCATCGTTATTAATATAGATCCTATCACCCCTGATTTTTTTTTATTTTGAGTTTATATTTATTTCTTATTATTTGCTCCTTCTCTTCCTTTCTTTTCATCTCCACTAAGCATATACTCTCCCTTATTTTAGTGACTCTTCGAGGTATAACCGGACCGTGTCTGGAAATGTCTCCAGTATAAATCGTGTTTATGCTGTGGGAAAGTTGATCTATGGATGACAGAGTTGACAGAACTAAAATAGAATTAAACTATTTCAGGAAAGGACATTTTGCTAATCAGTGTAGATCTGGTAGCTACAAAGATTGCAAAAAAGACGCAATACCAGTCTCTTGTGACTTACAAAAGTCAAGGAGATATGTTGTTTCGCGCGACAAATATGGATTCGCAATCATCCCTCATCCTGAACGATTTTACGCAGACTCTACAGTAATCAAAAACAAAATTAAATCATACAAAATGTAGTACAAGTTAATGCGAAATCAACCTATTCTAGCTATAAATTCACTACATCTCATTTTATTCTTCCTTCCTACCTTTAGTAGAACTGGATTGAAGCTTCCATCTTCTGAAAATTTCTTCTAGGCGAGCAATTAAAAATTAACAATGGTTTAGGCAAAAAACACATTGGCAATGAATTACAGGTGGTAATCTTGGCCAAAAACAACAAGAAATCAACATCATACTTGCCATTAAAGAAATTGGAAAGACAGAAATGTTCTGGAAAGTGAATACATTTTTCAATGAAGGAGATAATTTCACAATTGTAGACAAATTTTGTGAAAGGTGCAAGGGATCCCACCAGGCGGTTTGTTGTACGCGTGCCGTTCAGAGAAGGTGTCGGTATGTTGGGAGAATCCAGAAACAGCGCAAAATGTAAATTTGGAGGAGAAATGCACAATTGAAAAGCCAATACAGTGACATCATGATCGAATATCTAAACTTATCTGGTCACTGGTCACATGTCAAAATTGAACGACCATACGACTGATCCTTGCGTAATGCTTCCACACCACGGAGTATTGAAGGAAGACAGCAAAAATTCACTAAACTGATTGCCCTAAATCATCATATTCAGTCAATGCGCTGTGGTCTCCAAGCTCTTCTTAATGAACTAAGACAAACACATTGGCCAAACATAACCAAAAATATTTTCAAGACATGCATAAAGTGTATCTCCTTCACTCGATTTCACACATGTGGAGTTGATTATGCAGGTCCTATAATGATAAAAAAAAACAAAAAAAAGGTCGACGCAGCAAGTCCTATAAAGGTTATGTAGCATTATTTATATGCTTTACAACCAAGGCAATGCATGTTGAGCTAGTCGGCGATCAAGTAAAGATGTGACACTTCTGGAACAGATGACAAAGGAAACATCCACACAATTGGAAGAACACAATGGAGAAACTTCCACAGTCCTGCAAAAATGATGACTTGGTGGTCATAATGGAATCCTTTATGTTGGAGATGGACTCGCGTCTTTGAGATACATCCTAGTTCTGATAGATTTGTGAGAGTTGTTACTCTAAGAACTCAAGTGGGAACTTTGAAACGCAGTGTTAATAAACAATGTTTATTACCAAAAGTAAGAAATATATAGCAGAGGTTTGGCAGAAGATATCCTGAATGTAGTCACCACAATACTCAGCCAAATGTCTATGTTTAATCTATCAATAAGAAGAGGATAGATGGAGAATTACCTAACCGATAATAACCCTTGCCTATGCGAAAGTACCATAGGATCTAAGAAATTGTAATTTAATATAAGATCTTATTACTTTATGTTTTCAAATGCTTATCATTTATGTATCACTTGTCATACTTTTCTTTAATGTTAAATTGCTAATAAAATTAATTTGCTTTTCAATAAAGATATTTAAAGACTAGATTGTGTCATCCATTACTTACCCTGTTTGCTCTAATAGAATTAGCACAAGAAACCATTATACTCTGAATTTAAAGGAAGACGTACACCTCATCATTAAGTACACTTTCCTTTCTTTTGGAAAATAATTATAATGTTAAATGCGTTGACAAACAACATACATAATTCTAGTAGCAGAAGAGTAATTTTATACAAGTACAACGTGATTAAAAAATAATAAATTCTCCGTTATAATGGGGATCTGGTCGTTACAATTCTTCGCTTGAGGTTCTATTCTCTCATCTTTGGTTCCCATCGTATAGACAATGCTTTCTGTTATTACCATTTTAATTGCAGGCTCTAATTTTTAATTTTCATTTCTTGCCAGTCTTTATTAACGGTGCATTGTTTCGCAGTCACTTTACGGTTATTTTACTTTTTGGTTTAACCGAAACAAAGACAAAATATTTTGAATGAAACTAGAAATTTTTAGTGCATTCTTTCAAGCTCTTCTGGAATGGAACTTGCTAACAATCTCATCATTGCTTTGGCAATTATGGCAATTTTAAAATAGACAAAGGAACTACAACAAATGAATTGTTAAAGCATGAAATTAAGTTAACTTAAGATGAGTTAGGGTTTTCCTCCCAAAAATTTCAAAAGTCTGCTCTTCGTAAGTCGCAATGTTGCGTTTCATTATCTCCATGCAAGGACCCAGCAGCCTTTCAAAAGCTTCAACGTCCAAAAATGCGCATTTGACTTCTTTCGAGGCAGCAGTTATAGTCAAAGCTCTTGGTTTCTTTGTCACCAAGGCCAGTTCCCCAAAGTAGCCCCCTCGTTCAATTTGTTTTATTTTTTTGTTCGGTTCATCGTTTTTGCTAACGTATATAACATCCACAACTCCTTCCTCAATAAAATACATACCGTCTGCGGGGTCTCCTTGGGTGATGATGACGTCGCCTTGCTTAAAGTTTTTTGGGACCAACGCGTCAGCAACATTAACCTTTTCGTGAGATTTTAGCTCCTGCAGCATGGGAACTTTTTCTATGAGCTTTTCGTACATCTTTCTCTTTCGGAAGGCTCCCCTTAGGACTATTCTTCTGAAGGTATGTCTGTCCAAAGCCCAAAGTACTCCATCAGTTTTAGCTTTCACTGTCTCTGGTCTTGGTATGTTGTACATTAGGGCAAGTTCCCCAAAGCTGCCACAGCTGTGATATTTTGAGACGTGCTGGCCGTCTATGAACTTATTGAAAGAACCTTCTTCGATAATATAGAAACAATCTCCGTCTTCTCCTTGTTGGTAAACAAATTCTCCTTGGTGAACTTTCCTTTCGAACATTGCATTGATGGCAAGGTTTTTTTGGTCATCATCTAAAGATTTGAAGAGCAAACATTCGTCGATAACATTCATGAGTTTCTTTCTTTGTTGGTCAGATTTATCGTGGATGACGTCTTCATATTCCTCTTTGTCGTCTCTCTCTGGGTTATATCCTTCTGAATATATTACTCTGCCACGTTCTCTTCTATGATATTCCTGGTTGTATAAGTCGCCTTCGGCATGCGCTGCCCCTTCTTTGTGAAATGCCTCAATTTTGGCTTATTTTAAAAGGTGGTGTCTAAAAGGTTACTCAATACAGGAAGTGGATGTCAAAATGACAGAAGGTGTTAACGTGGGTGTCTTGTTGTAAACAACTTACGTATCTTAGTTACCTGGACTTACCCATACTTTTTCATATGGTAATTTAAAGATTATATATGGCCAAATATATTAAACTATAAATAAATTTATATTTTCTGCAGAAATTTAATTTCTATGGAATCAAGACGAAAGATCGTTTGTTGGAACCGTGGTTTCGGATGGTATGCGTGTGGAGTCGGGGATACCCCAGGGGTCCATTCTAAACCCATCTTGCTATCTGCTGAGTGGTGGTAACAGAGAGGAAGTCGAACTAAGACGCTTAGAGGTCGTGGCTACAAGCACCTGGGAGTAACCTTAAGCCCGGGATTTACTTGGTTGGATCATGTAAAGACGGTTATCTTAAAGCTAGCGAGGGCGATTTTATGCATAAGAAGGTTGAAGAGGATTTGTTTCTCTCTTCTCTAAAAAACGATGTTGTTTATTGCAGCTACAGCTACCATTCAAGTCGATTTTTATAATTCCTTCAAATGTTTTCATCACACAAGACATAGGCCGATACGAACTGGCAAGATCTGAGGGTTTATTTGGATTCAAAGTCGCAACAATCAGTACTTTTTTAAATAATCAACTTTCGTTTCGCTATGTAAACTATCTTTGTTCTTTTCGGATGTGGTCCCACTCAATTTTCCTGTGAGAAAAAAATAGGTCTTTTATTTACTGATTCGATCCTTACCTTCTCAAAATCCGATCTACTTTTTGAGAGGTCCATCTCCACTTCTACCTTCCATCTCTCCTAGATCTTCCCCTTCTCCAGCAATCGCACTTGCTAGTATGTCCTTGGATGCTATTACGTTCTTTATCCTCTCCAAGACGGTATTTCCACTTCTCCCCTCACCACAATGAACCTTCTCTCCAAGACACTGCTATCTTTTGCGATATAGTATTCTTGATCTGTTGACGTTTGCATATCTTATAGCTTTTTCTAGTGCTAAGTTAAAGAGAGTCGCTGATAATTGGGTCTCCCTTCGATCTTTTCCATCAAACTTGAACCCTTGTACTTTCTTTTGTTTACCCTTGTACTTTCTTAAGTAAGTATCTTTTTTCTTTGTAATTTGTTCCTGCACCTTCTGTATCCTCTTTCAGGATCCTGATTCTCATCTTCCCTGTCTCTTTTAAGGCCCTTCTACAGTATTCATCAAACCATCTTGATATTGTCTTTATACTTCCTGTTTTATTTTTGTGCCGCCGTCCCCATTATTTTCTTTAGTTCTCTTCATGATTCTTTTTTCTATGTCTCTCTTTTATTTTATGCATTCTTCTTCAGTTTGCATTCTTCTTTTCACTCTTCTTCTTCCAATTTCATTTTTAGCGCTAAGTATTATCTCCTTTTTTCCTACCCTTCTATATTTTCTGATATTTTTGATTGCACTAACTTCTGGATTTCCAATTAGGTTGTGATCTATTTAGTTTATCATTCTCTTATCTGGTGCCTGCCATGTGCCCTGGTTAATTCCTTCAGAAATGTGCGACAAATAATAAGATTTCTTTCTATTGCAAAATTTATCAGCATTATACCATTCTCCTTTGATTGTTTGTGTTTATTGTGTTGTCCTAAATATTTCTTCTCTTATTATTTTTGCATTTTTATCTCCAATTATTATCTTTATAAAATACTGTGGTATGCTTTTGAGTACTCTGGCCACTCGCTATAAAACTCTTCCTTAACTATCTTCTGATGGTGCATGTATGTTTGAAATTGTTATTTTTTGGTACTTCCCTCAACCTCAGCTTGCACATTCTTTCAGATATTAGAATAAACTCTACTATAATTGCCTTATACTATTTGCCAACAATAAACCCCGTTCCTAACATCCCATCATTTCCTCCACAATAAAGGGAACCACATGTCCAATGAGAGTCAATACGAGTACAGACAGATGAGGCCTCAACGGGTGAATACTGGAGTGCCGCAGGGGTCTATATTGAGGCCAATACCATTCATTATCTATATGAATGACCTGTCTGTACATATGTATGGAGAATCAAGATGTGTGATCTACGTTGATGACACCACTTTTATAGTCAGAGAAAATGAAAGGAAAATGTTGGATGTCAGGACTCGTAGAATCATGGACTGTGCAGGCGATTGGTTTAGCGGAAAGTAATGAAAGCACAGACAAGATATAGGAAATTACTTTTAAGATGGAACTGGGAAGACGGTCAGGATTCGTTATTCTTAGAACTGGGGTACAGGAGTCTATAATCACTTGCGAAGAAAGATAACCACGCTGTCAACTCGAAAATTCAAGTAGGAAATAAAAAAGATGCTCATTTAAAGACCCATATATACTTAAGAAGAATTTCTTCAAACAGAATGGTAGAAATTGAGGCGGTGATACCCATGACTATGATATGACTGTATGTTTATATATTGTTTGTTAGCATTTAGTATTTTGTTGTGTCTTTTGTGATGTTCCATATTCCCAATATCACATACTCACTCCCTCTGAACTTCTCCTGTTGCTCCCGTATGGATTCTCTTTTTGCATTCGAATTTTTCATCTACTTCATTCCCTTTATCTTCGCTTTAGTTTCATTATTCTGTCCATTTTCAGTTTCCATTTTTGATGTTCCGTTTCCGTTCCACGTTCCGATTTTTCTGTATCGGTACAAGTTTTTTGTAGAATGACACCATTCTCCTTTTTGTTCCACACCACCTCTTCGCAATTTTAACTCTATTTCCGTTTTTCATCATTTCTCTGCTTATACGTCTTATCTCACTTTGTATTCTACAATATTTTCTTCCTCCGTTAATTTATTTTCCACATATTCTTTATTTTCTTATATCCTTTATATCGCCTTTCACCTCCATTCTGCTTGTTTGTTACTGATTTTCAACCCCATTACTACTGTATTGCTTTCCTTTTTTCTTCCATCCTTTTTGTTTTTTTTTTTCAGCTTATTTATTCTTTCTATTATTATCTTTATTCTTTTTTCCATTTCCTTTCGCACGCCCCCGAGACCACAGTGCATCTGCATAAAATATGTATATAAAATAAAAGTAAGTATGAAATATGTCAACTCAAAAACTACACCTTGGTTTACCAATTTTTTGAGTTATAGTGCTACAGCACTGCACTCTTAGAAAACGATTAGCGTTATCATGCCTTTTATCTAGATGGCACGACACCTGGAAGACATTCCATGTTGCATTAATTTTATAACAATTAATATAATTTCCAAAAAGGTTCTTACTCAGAAGCTGAATGTAAAACAACGTAAAAAAGGTGTCCCCAGGCATGAAGCCTAGCAGACATGGAATATCCTTCAGGTATTCTACCATCTACACTAATGCTAGAAAAACATTAAACATAGATCTATGGTTAGTTAACATAATTTTTTATTATCAACAAACAGTACATAGATGG
>JAUIMW010001072.1:0-13829 GCA_033557785.1 Enochrus cinctus
TCCAACATCTCATGAATGTGTCTTGTGTATAAATTAAAAAGCATTGGGCTCAACACAGCTCCTTGTTGTAAACCATTTGGTATAAGATGGGATGCTAAAACGCATTGACTATCGGATCGGAGTATTATGTCCCTATTCTCATTCAACTTGGCAATGATCTCGCATTTGTTCCTAGGTATCCCCAAGGAAATTAATTTTTCTCAAAAGCACCTTTCATGTCCGAAAAAAGCAAGCTAAATACTCATTGTTTGTATTGTTATTTTGTATAGAAATCACCAAGTGCGAAAGAGCGTGTTCACCCGTTTTAAATCAGGCCTGCAGACAGTGGCAATTCGTATCCAAAATCCTTTCCAGGCGACGGTATGCAACATCTATCTCCCTCATAGCGAGCACCTACGAGTGGAAGATTAGAAAGGTCGATCAACAACCAGTATTGTTGCTCCGTTCAAACTGATCCCTACGTCGAGAAAGTGGTTGACTGACCGAGCTGGTTGGGTAAAATTGCTCAAAAAGTGAAAAATCCAATGAACATCAGAGATGTCGAAGACGCCGTAATAGACTTTACAGAACTCATCGTAAAGGTAGCGGAAACATTCATTCCGCTGTCCAAGGGTGTTTACACTACGTCCCCTGGTGGAACGTTGAGATCAAAGAAAAGGTTTGGTTAATATCTTCAAAAGACATCCTAATACCCAAAATCTCATCTAATTTAAGTACAAACGAAAAGAAGAAGTGCTGGTCATCTTATGTTTTCAATCTGACTGTCGACACACCTTTATCGGAGGTTTGGTGAAAGATTAGGTCGGTGGGTTCGCCACCCATTTTATTGCAGTCCGAAGGCACAACATATCTCGAGGAACCTGAGGTTGCCAAATTGCTTGTAGACCATTTCGCCCTCGTCAATGACGACGGGAATTACTCTAGGGCATTTATAGAAATCAAACAAAATAAGGAAACCAACGACTTGATCCGAGAAAGCTTTTTGGGGCGAAGGCGTCTCATAGCCATCAGTTTCGACCTCGAGAAAGCATATGACACCACCTGGAAACATGGAAGATTCGTCATCTGCACCGACTCCATCAGAGCTCTCAGGTTATGACGAATATTTCCAATGTCTTTCTATGGATCCTGGCATATGTGTCCTGATAGTTTCCGAAAAATGCTGGCCACTTCATTCAATAAAAATCATTTTAATTCATCACAAAATAATGCTCGGCCAATATTCAAATATTACGTCCCTACTACCATACACTCTCGGAAATAAACTATTACGACTATCACGACTAAATTTCTACTACCCCAACCAATCGAATTGACACTTGCTTCTTACGCAATCTTTTGGATACCTAATCACGACCCAGAAAACTAACCTCTTGGTCCGCTGAATCCATTGTTTGGTGTTTGGCATTGTATAAGCACGATTTAAACGCGATTCCTATGGTTTAGATATTTTTGCCATTTTACCGATCTCTCCTATAATAAGCTAAAACGTTTATTTAACACAAAGACGATATATTTTATGCTCAAGAATTTCAAACACTTAGGCTTAAAGAGTTGTCTTTGCGAAGGATCCGGCTAAGTGTAAAACAGACATATTATTATTCATAAATTCACATTAGCTGCCAAATAAATAATTCATTATAACACTAATGTAATGAATTATATAAGCAACGTTTAAAAACTATTTTGAACTACCCCCAAAATATAGATCTAAAGTTATCCGTCTGGCTTGAGGTTAACTACGACAAAGAGAATGGTGCTTCTATGCAGGGTACTTCAACAACTTAAGGACTATTGGAAAGTGAACGTACTCAGATCCCGCTTTAATAATGCTAGATCCGAAATTGACCGATTCTCCCTAGATACCTTTAGAACCCTACCATACCCCAAGAATAAATGTACAAGCAACATGGAACCCCAACATCTCAATCCTTAAATTAAACTCGCTAAACATACTACCTATTGAATTGAAATTATTTTATTATAAGTACTGACAGAAGAAAAGCAGAATCGTAACAAAAATGTTAATATGTTAATTTAAAAAAAAAACCTTCAGAACAAAATTGCGACTCTAGATATTTCTGAGGTAACAGCTGATTGACAATTTGACGTTGGGTGGGTGTTTTGTGTATAAAAGCTTTTCTCTAAACAGAGTTGGGTCAGAGACCCTGTCAACATCCATTTTTTATAGCGAACGCGAATAGTTTTAGGTCAAGATTTTAATCAAAATTATATATTATACATCCGTTCCAAATATTTGACAATAATTTTAAAGCCGCCCAAAAGTTTATTCTTAGCAAATTTCGTAATATTTACAAGGTTTTTTAATCTGGTCCTTGTGCATTTACATGCAGTTTAACCTATTTTGGCCGAATTCTCAAATCTAGGTCACTACAACTCTACAAAACTAAAAATACGCAGCATTGTAGAAATCAATTGTATCTAACGCAGTTTCCATCAATTTTTCAACGAACAAGATTATATTAACCTTCAATACATCAAAAGTAAATCTAAAGAGTCAGTTTATTATATAGATAATAAAACATGAAACATTTAATCCTTGCACAACCAAATGTTTCCTTTAAATATTTATTACTTACCGTTGATAAAAGAATGTTCAGATATCGCTATCATTATTATTTATTTAAATCTTCGATTATTCATAAACTACATTATTAGTTTTTTTATGTTTGCGTACCACAAAAATACGACACAAAAAATCAGAAATATTAAATGACAGTCCACCTAAAATTGAGTTCGGGCCACGTCTAACATACAAAAGTCACATAAAACTCGACATTAAACAAACGAAATAAATATTATTTTTAACAAATTGACATATCGTGAAGAAATCGCACATCAAGCTTCTTCGCTATTTTCGAATGTACTGGTTTGATGCATGGAAAACCTACCCTGGCGCATGTATCCCGTTCAAAAGGGCGCGCTTGCGTGAACGGGGTTGTCCTGCGCAAGGATAACCGTATGGGGTTACGTTTCCGACAGACCAAAAGAAAAATTGATGCGCCGCCTGTGCGTTTCCTTACGGAGTACGTCTACGCTGCCTGGGCACTACGTATGTTAGCATGGCGCACGTCTAGTGGAACGCAGTTCTAATCTGAATAGGAACGAATGGTAGAGTGGAAGGTGAATTGGAAGGATGCGTGTATTGGGTGTGCCGAATACGAAAAAACTAAACAGTAAACACAAATGTTGTAATCTTTATTTATATTGATGACAGTTCTCCGCACGTTCTTGGGAAGCTTTTATTTGATAAAATGGAAAAATATTTTATTATTACGGGGAGAAACATAGATGATATAAATCCTATGTGGAAATGTAAGTATTATTTACTTGTTTATTGCTTTTGTAAATAAGCTTTTGCGATTACTGTTGTTGCGCACAATAAATTATAATTTTAAATGTTTTGACATTTGACACGCAAATTCCAAATTTAAATGGTTTTCTACTTGTTGATTGCACCTGCAATTAAAAAAAATCGAGTGCGCACCTATATGTTTTCACTAATCTTTAACAGTTGTATTGAATATGTTAAACACTTCCGTTTACGCAAATATCTAGAGATAAGTATTTAATTTGTTTTTACTAAACTAATTTTGATAATTAAATAAAATAATCACAAAATATCATTTTTACTAAATTTTTATATAAATTTATCGTGGTTAAAAAAATTAATGCCAAACTAAAAATATATTGTTACCCTACCTAAAAGATAAACATTTTAAATCTAATTAAGTGGGAGTTGTTGGTCACATATTCATTTTTATTTATTTATATAATTTTTTTTTCAGTTACTCATATACTTCTCTTCATTGTAACTTTCATATCCTGTGCAATCTCAGCATATTTTCTTGGACTGGCCTCAAGCTCTTTTGGTGACAATTGCATTCTTGATGCAAGCATAGCATTTGAAAATAGTACCTTCATGCTATCGCCTGATGGCGTATATGAGTATAAGAAAATAGACCCAATTAACACGTACTGGGGTACTATAAGCACATGCAACTTTTGCCTTTTTTCGACAATAATTACATCTATATTCAGTTTTA
The DNA here is from genome assembly GCA_033557785.1 of Enochrus cinctus. Lineage (NCBI taxonomy): Eukaryota > Metazoa > Arthropoda > Insecta > Coleoptera > Hydrophilidae > Enochrus > Enochrus cinctus. Next base: position 4,068 of record JAUIMW010001072.1, read on the forward strand.
TTCTGGGTACTTTCTTCACCATTAATCCCCGAGGAGGTCGAGGAGATTCAAGCTATGAGTAAGTCTATTCTATTAAAAAATATAGATTTAAATTTTTCTACCTTCCATTTACCTACATACCTACATTATCCCTACTATCTTAAACTTGTTTTAATAAAAATTATTTAATTTTTTCAAGCACTTTACCCACAAAAAACGTTTCATTGCCTCTTATTGATTCTAAGGGCGTATGTACGGTATTTAAGTACACACCAATTTCCTACTTTTCTTCAAAACCGGTATCATCAGAAGAAACCACTACAAAATCAAACATCCACCACGAAAAGTACGTAATAAATTCAATATTTTTCTTAAATTTTATTATGAGCATTTATTTTTCGTAGTTTATCCCCTCCATGGCAAATAGTCTTCCCTTCGACAATTTCAGTTGCAATAGTATGCGTCCTCCTAATAGTCGTAGATCATATATCATCAAAAGGAACCCAGGTGTTTTGCGCGCAATTTGAACCTATTTTTAACGTAACAGAGTAAGTTAAATTTATTTTTCAGATAAAATCTCAACTTAGCTACACACATTTTTATTCCAGATGCACAAAAGATATTAATGCATACACATTATTTTTTAACGACAAGATACAACCGTTAACATTATATTTACAAGTGTTCAACCAGGCAATTTATATATCTTTAGCAGTTTGGATGATACACCTTGTAATTTTAGTTTCGAGAATACTTTTAGGTATTGACTTCCAAATATTGATTGTCACAATTAAAGGACTAGCATCCTCAGCGGAGAACGTAAGTATTGCAAAATAAAAACTTTCACATTATATAAAAATATATATGTTTTGTTTATAGAACTCTTCCGAAGATAGAACAGAAGAGCAAATTGTTACAACAAATCTATAGTACAAATTAATGTAAATGCTACAAAGTTGTTCAGTACAATAGCAAATGCCTTATAGAAAAAGCAATTTGGATTTGTTTTTAATCATTCAAAAATTATAATCAAAATGCAAAATGTACTGAAAGCATGCAACTGTATGTGATTATTTTTTATGTGTGTATTTGGCAAATGTGTTTTAAATAATCTAGTCAAATATTACGATTTTATTTATGTTTTTTAAATTGTTTAAATTTTATTAATATAGGTTTTTATTGAGCGTAAAATTTTAAAATAATTATATAATATTGCTCTTGTGATATACAATTTATATAATAACTTATATTGAAAAGATACTATATTTCAACATTTGTTACAAATTATTCAAAGAAAATTGCCTTTTACATTTTCATGAAAATAAATAGATAAAAATAATAAATGTTAATAATTTTAGAATATATACATATGTATCTTGTACTTGTACTTTGTTTTTAGTTTAAGATGTATAAATTTAGGTGCACAGCTTATATCATTCATTTACAATGATACAAGGTCCATTATGCTCAGCAATTGATAAATATTTTTTTATGGATTGGCTCAAACAAACTATGTAGCGAACTATAACAACAAAAATTGAACGAATAGTATCAAATAATTAGAACAAATAAGAGGCTCAATTCAAATGGTCAGGATATCCGACCATAAAATTCTGTTCTGCCTTAAACATTAAAAGTATTGTACTTAAAAAAGCTCAGAATAAGGAGTATTAATTTTAAGATAATTTAATGCTACTTTGCTAAGAGTTTATGTAACTGTTTTTTATAAATGTAATAATATTAGGACAAAAACATTGCCTTCACTTTCATGTGATTAGAAAAAAATTCTATGTGTGTTTTTTAATTATAGTGTGTAAGTATTTTTTATAAATAAAGTTTTAATTTCAAATTACCTGTTTTACTTATAACGAAGTTTAATATTATTTTAAACTGCCTACTAGCCTTCATTGTATAGCATTAAAAATATCTATGTTGTATACAGTTTTAAAATTCTGATATTTTATAAAAAAAACATTTATGGCTTTTATTGAATTTATTAACTATATTTTTGCTGTTTTAACTAAGAAAATTGAATATTTACATTGTTAAAAGTTCTCTTCGATTTTTTCTAACTAATTAATCTTTAAATGAGATTATAAAACTAAATCATATTTGGTTTAATTCTACTAAAGCTAAAAGTAAAAATTAAATCTAAATACTGGAAAAATGGGGCACATCAAGAGGGGTGTTGTGTGCGGACGTGTTTATTCCGATCACCTTTTTGCCTAAACTGGCGCCCGCAGATGTCACAAGGGTAAGGCCGTTCGTCTGTATGGATCCTACGATGATTGTTCAATGCATCTGCCCGAAAGAATCTCTTCTGGCAAATCTATAACATAGATGAAAAGTTAATAAGAAAAAATTTACATTTCAGTAAGTTATCATCAGGATATTGGTCGGGAAATAGTGGTAATAAGGGCCAAAGGAATGAATAATGGAGTACTTTTGAACCTCACTCACCCATTCCCAATAAATGATGATTAAGGTGGAATTTGTCCACTACGTGCATGTAAAAAAAGAAGAAAGGTTAGATGATAGAAAATTGTGTGTTTGAAGACCCGAGAGAAACTTACGTCGCAGCCATAGCGACGATCATTTGTATGTATTAAGCGATGCTGGTAATACACAGATCCTGTCAAGAAGCATTTATCACACACGGAACACTTGAAGGGGCGCTCTCGAGTGTGGACTTTGCGTATATGGTCTTTTAAATCTGGCCGTATAGTGTATCTTGCTTCGCAACCTTCATGTGGACAAGCGAATGGCTTAATACCTGCAAGTATATTTATTCTGGATTTAATAAAACTTTTTTCATCAGGCAATATACTTACCTTGATGGAATCTCATATGCTGCCATAAATGGGAAGTCTGAGAATAACACCGCTTGCAAATCTCACAAACATATGGCTTCAAGCTTTGATGCGCTCTACTATGAATCAAAAGAGCTTTTGCGCTATGAACAACCTGAAAAACGCTTTTTTTTTAATATAACGCAATTTAAAAATTTAAGTTGAATACCTGATCACATTCTTCACACTTAAAGTTAGCTGGGTGTTCGGTGTCCCTATGATGTTCTAAATCGACCACACTATCCCAAATTTTAATGCAACGTTCGCATTGGTACTTGAAGCCTTGTTCAACTGTAGCCGCTAATCGTTTAGCTTTAGTCGTCTGCTTAGGCCACTTTCGTTTTCGGCCCCTTTTTTTCTTTTCAGTCTCCACTAACTCCTGAGAGGTAACGTCAGATTTACTGCTGGTTTCACTCATAATCTCTGTCTTTATATCAGAAATAGGAACAACACTATCTCCTCCAATGCTTTCATTATCTAAGCCTTTATCTACCGCTTTTTCTACGTCATTTTCACCGTTACTCTCAATTTTGTCACGTATCTGGCTTTCAGGAATCTTCATTTCTGATAACACATACTCTATTAATTTGACAATAGAATCTTTATTTTCATTAACTTTTTCTGAATTTTCTTTATGCTCCTCATGGGCCGTTTCACTTATATTTGGTGTCGCATAAGTTTTGGGAGAATAATGTTTCTTTTTTATTTTATGGGTGTAGAGAATTTCATGGGATTTGAAGGTGCGGTCGCAATACTCACAGTAAGTCATTTTTGGCAAGTAGAATAAATTAGCTTCATCTGAACATTTTGTCAACCAGTGTTTAGTTGCTAAAGTATATGAATCAAAAGATTCTTTGCATGTAACGCACTCGTAATTGATTTCTGTCGTGTGCTTTTTCTGGTGGAGTAAAAGGTATTTTTTATCAGCGTAAGTGCGATTGCAGTACTCACACTGCAGAAGAAGTTCAGTAAGTACTTTTTCTACATGTTTGTGGTTTGCGTTGGCTGAATTTATTTCGTTGTTAACAATTTCTGGAGCGACATGAGATAAATTTTTTATTTCTTCGTTTAGAAGCCTAAGCTCGTCAGCTTCTTGGGAACATTCACCACTTGATTTATTTTCTGATTTTTCTGTTACTTCCAGGCAAAGTTCAGCATGAACATTTGCAGAAGCTGGCGTGGCAAAAACTTGGTAGCATTTTAGGCACTTCCACACAGCTACGTCGCTCCTGTAAAATTTAGATATGTCACCTGCTTTTTTGCAGTGGTTTTCTTTGTGAATTCTGAGTCTGTTTTCGCTAACAAAGTGTTTGTTACAGTGTTCACAGACGTTGACGTTTGTTTCATCATGGCTTGTTTGGTGCCGTTCCAAATTGTTCTGGCTTACGAACTGTTTCCCGCAAGTTGGACAGTCGAATTTCATTCTCAAACCTTTATCGATATCTTTGATGTCGGCGTTTGGTTTTAAGACTACTTTTTCTGCGTTAAATTCACATTGGTGGCGTTGATATTGGTATTTTGTGGGGAAATTTGTCTCGCAGTTTTGACAAACTATCATGGTGGGTATGTTAGGAACTTTGTTTTCCCGTTTAACCTGAGCGGGGTTGGTTAAAGTCTTGCAATCTGTGTTTTCGTTCAAAACGGTAGTTACTTCGTTCACAAATTCGTCCATTCCGCCTAATTTGATAATGCATAGGGCGGATTCGTCTAAATCTAGGTATCTATAATTAAAACTGATTTTATCTTCTACATAATCAGGTAAATCTAAAGAAAGTCCAACAGTGTTGACCGGATAAGTGGATATTATTTGATTGGTGATGTTGTCGATATCGTATTGGATTGAACTTACTGTTCCACCAACGACATCCACTCGATGCATTTTCAGGGTTCCTATATCTAGATTATTCATATTTAGTTCTGAAACCACTTGATGCCTGTTAAAACGAATTAGTTCATCAAAGCAGCTTTGCATCACAAGCCACAAGATTTCTTTTCAGAAAAAGATTTTTAAAACAATCAACAACTTTTGTTTGTTTGGGGGAGTATCCTAGCAACGACTCTCATTTGTCACGTTTTTCCGGAAACAGGCAATTTTTATTAGAAGTATTTCGGACATAAAATTTGGCAAGTATGCAATCACGTAGCATGGACAACCAATATTTAAATTTTGGCGGGTGCGCATAAAAGTCGCTAAAATTCAAACGTAATAAAATAAGACAGACTCAATCGTTAATTTTTGATAATATGTGCTTTAATTTGATTATTAGGAATTTTGTGATATTATTATTGAGAAGTGTCAATAAATTTTATTTTATTTGATATTAAATTAATTTACATTATATTGCATGGTCATACAACCCTAGGGCTATCACGTGGTAGTAAGTTTTCAGTTTATATACTTTATATTTCGATTACTTCGTTATTTTTCAATTCCAGATGAACAAATTTTGATTTTTTTCTCTAAAATACATTTCAATTTTTCTTGCCTTGTGTTCTTCTTAATTTGGTGAATTTATTATTATTTTAGTTATAAGGTGGTGACTAGTTTTGCACTATGGTGTATGTACGCTAGTACCGGTCAGATTACAAATTTTTAAAAAGACCGCCTGTCATTCAAATATTTGTAAAGCGCCATCTGTTATGAGACATAACCAATCAACACGTCTCTTAAGTGACAGTAAAATTGACAGCGCTGTCAGATTGTTTTCATAATCCGTGTCGTTATCACCTTGAGAAAGTGGCAATTTAAATTCATTAACATGCAGAAAGTTGTTATTTTCGGCTCTACCGGAATGACCGGCTTATGTGCCGTCGAAGCCGCTGTTCAAAAAGGTAATTTCAATAAGATATAAATTTATTTCTATGTAAAAGCAATTCAAATGCGTTTTCAGGTTTAAATGTTAGGGCTTTCGTAAGGGACCCATCTAGACTTCCTGATCACTTAAGAGACAGCGTGGAAGTTGTTAAGGGGGACGTACTAAATTACACAGACGTTCATAATGCTGTTAAAGACGTTACAGCTGTTGTTGTCGTGCTGGGAACACGAAACGATTTAAAACCTACTACAGATTTGAGCAACGGCATGAAGAACATCATTAAGGCCATGCAAGAAGAGAACGTGGAGATTGTTTCTGTTTGCCTGTCTGCGTTTTTGTTTTATGAACCTGAAAAAGTTCCGGCTATGTTTCAAGAAATTAACGCGGATCATCAACGCCAATATGATGCTGTTAAAGCTTCTGGATTGAAATATATTGCAGTTTTACCTCCTCATATTGCAGGTAAAGGATGTTTCCTCTTAATTTTAAAGAAAAAAATCATTTATAAGTCGTGGTTTTGTTTCATCATAAAAATATAAATATGTTTATGTAGATGCTACTTGATACGTGTTTGTTTAATATGTTCTTAAATTTCACTTGGACTGAATAGATAAGCAGGTAATAGCATAAGTGACTAAGCAAATAAACCACTTGGTAACATTTCATTGATTTTAAAGTTCTCTGAATGATAATAAACAGGATCATAAATATTTATTCTTTGAAGGAAAATAGTCATTCTTAAGTGTTTACTGATGATTCATAATTAATACGTAGTCACCATGTATTTTATCGTAAACGCAGAACTTTATGTACATTTTCTTTTTAAATGTTGTTCATTTTATTTAGAGTGCAGTTATTTTCAAGACGAATTACCTCTTAATTTTAATAATTATTTAAGCAAGCATAATTTTACATCTGTTTTCATTTTTAGATCAGCCAGGTTTGGATTATCAAACACAACACGATTCATCTCCTGGAAGAGTCATCACAAAACACGCTCTCGGAAAGTTTTTGATCGATTGTTTAACACAGTCAGAACACTACCAGAAAACAGTTGGTATATGTAATAAACACTGAATTCAAGTAGAACAGCTCCATGAGAAAAATTACGTACAGTTTTTCACAAATTCGAAAATATGGTGCTGTGTTGACATTTATTTAGTTTATGCAAAACAATGTTATACTCAATTTTGAATGTATTATAAATTATGTATTTGTAGTCTTAGGAACAACATAGAATTAAGCACAATTGTTTGCATTTAAATGTCTGTTTTCTATTGTTTTTCTTGCTCAAGACTTTGTATTTTTCTAAAACCTGTCAAAATATATGAAATAGACCATTTGAAACAAGAAGACGAATTTTCTTACATCGTTTCACTATTGATGTCAATTGTATTTGAACAAAAGATACTCTTATTAAGATGCATGAACAAATGTAGCATGACTAAGACATGCATGTACCAAAGATTTGTATTAAAAAAAAATTAATGTTACCTTATAGAAAATAGTAATTCAAAAGCTTGCAACTGTTCATGTGATACATATATATCAAATATATAACAATCTATATATACTTTCTTACTTCTTCAGAAAAAAAATTATTTTTTATAACTTGTAATTGATTTTCATGTATTATTACAGTTACTTTTTATTAATATATAATACATATTTTGTTAATCATTGTAAAAATATATTGTGAAATTTAATAAAATTGCATCTTTTTAATTTTCTAAACTTTTATTCATATAAGTTTTACGCTTAACAAAGAAATTTGTACTATTATTTGGTTTTGGTAAAGGCGGAGGGGCCGGGCCTTTCTGTGGAAGGGATCCCGCCTTTTGTGTAATATTGTTAGTTGATTTAATGTTAGAACTGTTAATTGGTGTATAGCTCCCGAATATATTTATCGGGGGACAAACCTCATACCCTAATTTGCTGTAAAAGCCTTCTTGGCCTGCCGTTGACAGGTATATCATCCGATGCCTAAGAGTATCCCTGCAATATTCTTCGGCCCTTTGCATCAAATATGTCCCGTAACCTTTGCCTCTGAGTGATTTGTCTATAACAACCGATTCGACAAAACAAGCATCTCTCATGCTAGGTATTGGGGACAATTTTAGGTGTCCTATAACTTTCTTTTGCTTGTCTAGAAGAATTAGGCTTGTTGGAAGTGTATCACAAGATGCTTCGAGAGAGCGGAGGCGGGCTGTATCGCTACGTTTCCACTCCGCGTTTATTAGTTTGCAACATTCCATCATGAGGTCCGGGTGTTTGTGAAGAGGAAGAACTGGTAACTCCATTTCTGGAATCATAGAACATTTTTTTACATTTATATTTATGTGTAAATATGGATGCTGACATGCAAAGGAATAAAAACATGGTAACAATAAAACATGCCGATAAGGTGTCGTACCAAACTTTCCATGATTTTTTATGATATTCCTTTGCATTATTTATTCAAAATAATATTTGAATTTTCTTTGCATGTGGTGAAGGAATATACAAAAAACATACCTTTCCAATAGTACCATTTGTGGATTAAGTCTCTGTAAACAAAATGTATATAATTTGCATAAAGATAAAGCAAAATTATATTAATTCTTACAGATAGCAGTGATATATTTTATGGAAATGTGCAGCTTCCGTTATACAAACATAAAATTTTTAGAAACATGTTCTAAATAATGCAAAGTATGAAACTTCTCTAAATAGTTGGTACGACTTTAAACATAATTAAAAACAGAGGTAATTTCATCTCAAAAGCAGGTACTTGCCTGCTGGGGAGAGACCTTCTTCTATGCAATTTTCAACAGACGTATGCGAAATATTTTCTTGTCGACACCAAGAAAATACATTGCAAAACATCATTTTTGTTGTTGCTTTAGAAAATGATGTTAAATGCAGGCTTCTAGTTTGTCGTTTAATAACGACGATGTAATCAACGGAGCAAAATTTCAACATGTGCTCAAAAGTAAAGAAGAAACATTCTATTTTTTTCTTTTTTTATCTATCTATTTATTAAGTAGTTAAAAGCCTGCACTGGGGTACAAAACACTTAAAGCAAAACACATAGAAATAACAAGCCCTTTTTACCTTATATACATGCTGATAATATTGTTATTTAAAATCCGTTCAGAATATCTATTGCATATTATATAGCTAAATTAGTACAGATTTTTCTTATAATATATTTAATACTATTTAATTAAAAACAAATATATGAGACTATTGCAATTAACCAAACATGGGTTAAAATTTCAAGGACAACGTGAAGGTTACGTCAAAGAGTAAGGTTATGTTCAAATATGTCAACAAATTTGTTCTTGATGTGCAGAAGTTAGTCACTTGCGTGTTTTTTCGGGAATCTGCAGGTTTAAAGCCAATAAAATTAATTCTTAAACAGTTATTAAAAATTTGCAAACGTGAATTACCTTGAAAACGTGAGTATATTTAATTCTGTAAGTTTTATTACTTCTAGTTTAAAAATAACCTCAATGTTTACATGGTTGATGTAACCTGAAATGTTATTAATAACTTAAAGGGTTTTCAAGTAAAACGTGTGTATAAAAATTTTGTAAATTTTCAATGCCATATTAATATAAATAGACCAACATATCTTTTTCAAATGTTTATTGGCGGTAGATCACCATTATAATATTTCCAAACTTGATGTTCTTTCAGATGTTAAAGCTTCCTATACTTATAAAATACTTCATATGGAACACTTGCTGCTCACAGCTTGGCTACTTGCCACTTTGTACCTCAATAATTTCTTTTGCTGGGTTACGCTTCATATAAAATACACTTGCTTAACACATCCAGTTGCTTAAGCTTGCAGTTCATTGTTTGCTAACTTGTTTTGCTACATATGCAACAAATTTCTTTAATATTGAGCTTTCCATGCTGGCAAGGTGGCTCTCAGGGAGACTGCTTGTTATCTTAGGCTTACAGTCCTTCAATATTTTTCTGTGATGGCTGAAACTTTATATGCAAAATTCTTATTAATATTGACCTCTCGGTGCTCACAATTTCTTCAGATGGTTTTTAATTGCTAATTATTCAAGTCCAGAGCTTTGTTTTTCATGACTTCAGGTGCCTGTTTCAACAAGCAGAACCTA
>JAUIMW010001073.1:0-13827 GCA_033557785.1 Enochrus cinctus
AGCTTTGTAAGTTTTATCTTGACAAAATCAAGATACTTATCATATCTCATATATTGCTCTATTATTATTATTATTATAGTCAATTTTTTTAATTTTTAGATCGTAATCTAGGCTGGCTTCTAGCCTGTATAGAAAAGAATATACATTTGGATTTTTCAGAATTTAAACAGCCGAGAGTTTATAATAAAAAAATAAATAATAAACAAAAAATATTCCCAGTGTGTGCTATTGCATATGATAACCATGTTATCCGCATAAGAAATAAAATCACTATTGATAGCTAAATTGCAAAGTTCACTTGTATAAAAATAGAGGTACCTATAACTGGAGAGTACGGTGGATGCGGAAGCAATTCATGTAGTTTTGCCATTGTTTTGATTGTCTTGTCACACGGCGCGTTATCTTGTTGATGATTTCCCTTCTCAAGGTAGTCTATGAATATTATACCATACGCATCCCAAAATACCTAAGCAATAACCTTTCCAGCTGATTGTTGTGCTCTTGGGCGCTTTGGACGAGGTTCGCCAGTTGCTGTCCACTCAGATAATCCTTTTGATTTGGGAGTCAAGTAATGAATCCATGTTTTATTGATTGTCTCATATCGACGCAACATGTTCTTTTCATTTAAAACAATTTTGAGGATTTTTTTTGATGTTTTCTGCTGTTAACATCTCATTTGGACGTCCACTGCGATCTGCATCATCGGTGTCTCTTCGACCTCATTTGAAGTCATCCATTGTTTTGGAAATAACAAAATTAGCCTCACTCTTAGTACAATAACTAACAAACAAAAGAACAGATTCTCACAAACTGTTGACAACTGTCTTTTGAAGGTTGGTACTAACTGAAATTAAAAAATTAAATAACGCTATCTTTGTGTGAAGCCCGGGAATCTTTGGCCCATGCGTTACACTTTTTAATAATTGGTAATACAAAACTATGAAAGCAAATTCAATTCGAATTTTATAGCAATCTCCTCACCCACTGTAGGAAATACGAATTAAATCTGTCAGCAATGTCAGCATTGCCACTGTCATCTTCTAGATAATTTCTTTTACATAAAATGTTATTTTTTGAAGCCTCGTTTATTGTTTCCCAAAGCTTCTTGCAGTAATTTTCACCATATATTTTTTTACTTATAATAGTCATTTTTTACAGATTTTATAATTTTATTCAGCTTATTTCGATATATTTTGTATTGTTTTATTTTATCTTCATTGCCTTACATAATTTTCTTTTTCAGTTTGTCTCTATGCTCAATGGCTCTTATTATGCCCCTTGTTTAAAGTTTATTTCCTATTACAACTACTACAATCCACTTAAGTCTTGAAACTTGTGTGTGGTAAGAAGTCTTGATGCTGGAATTTTGATTTTACTGCTTAATTTTGAACGAATTATAATTTCTTCTATATACTCTCAAAAATCACACTGAATTTGCAGAAGTCAAAAAATTCAAAGCATCAAATGAGAAGGCATGCTCATTTACAACCCTTTCCCATATTTCTTGACCTAACAGAAAACTTAATTCATTATAACCTATCCTCACCCTACGCTTAATCACGTCTCCCCATCTCGCCGTGCAAAAATCGGAGAGAAAAAACAACTTGGAAAAAATCCACAAATTATATTAGAAACACTTCTAGATGAGTTTATAGAACAAAATTCAATGCTTTTTACAAATCAACAAACAAACAAATAATGACCTATATAATGCAATGAAATACGAATGAATATTACAAGAAATACGATGAATTTAAACTGATAATATGTAAATATGAACCTATTGCTATATGCCCTCAAGAAACAAATTTTCGCCCAAATTATAAACCAACAAACAAAAAATATGATATTTTAAAAACAGAAATACTTTAAATCGTGCCAGTGGAGGTACTGTCATTCTTATTGACAAAAGATACTACTTAGAGGAATACCATCTAAACACACCACTTGAAGCTAACTAGTGTCTTTATATCTACCACCGGGGGAAAGTGTAAGTGAAGATCAACTAAATGACCTACTAAATCAATTACAGTTACCTTTCCTCATATTGGGAGACTATAATGCTTATAATCCTTTATGGGGCTCAAACCATGAAGACAATTGTGGTAAAAAAATTGCAAATATTATACAAAACAATAACAATAGCGTTGTTCAATAGTGGAGAACCGACCCATTTCTCGAGCAAAAACGGTACCACATCATGTATTGACCTATCAATAGGCGCCCCTTCCTTATTCCCAACATTTGAATGGTTGTACACTCAAATTTATGGAAGCGATCAATTTCCTATTTCACTTTTTTCCCCGACCAAATTTAACAAACTAAATCCTTCACCAAAATGGAAAATTGATAAAGCAGATTGGAAAACTTTTTCCGCGCTAGTAAACTTGCATATATCAGAAGAAAATAGAATTGATGAAATGTGTAATCAAATAAAGTGCCTTGGTGGAACAAAGAATGCAGAGATGCATTAAGTGAAAGGAACCGTGTATATCGAAAATTTTAAAGGAATATGACTGTAGAACTTAAATAACTACAGAATCACAAAAGCTAAAGCAAGAAGAACAATCCTACAGCAAAAAAGACAAAACTGGTCGGAATACATATCTAGCATCAATACACAAACAAGTCCTCAGGAAATGTGGAGGAAAATCCGTAGCATATTAGGCAACGCACCTTGTTGGCACATCCCACGTCTCAAAAAAATGGAAATATAATTGAAAAAAGGGAGGACATAGTAAATTGTTTGGCGGAGCAATGTGAAGATGCTTCTAGCTCTTCTCATTACAACCAAACTTTTAAACAAATAAAAATCCAAGCCGAGTCTGAAAGCCTGTGTTTCCATTCAAACAATGAAAAATAATGCACCCTTCTCAGAATGGGAATTAAAATCCACACTTGCAAAACTTAAAAATGCATCTCCTGGAGACGATCAAATTCATAACAAAATGCTGCAAAATCTACAAAACAAAGATATAAAAAACTTACTCAAACTTTATAACAACATATGGACAAAAAATATATTCCCAACATCCTGAAAAATGCCATCATAGTCCCAATACCAAAACCACGGAAAAATATATTACTCCCAAGTAGGTATCGCCCAATAGCCCTCGCTAGTTGTTTGTGTAAAATCATAGAAAGAATGATAAGTATATATATAAGTAATAAGCAAACACCCAAAGCGGCTTTAGACAAGATAGAACTACACTTGATAACATTATAATTCTTACTGATTCTATTTATAGAGCAATTTTACAAAAGAAAGAGTTGGCAGCAATATTCTTTGATCTAGAAAGAGTATACGATACTACAAGGCGATTCAATATTATCAAAAAACTACATAGCTGGGGACTAAGAGGACATTTAATGCATTTTGTCAATAACTTTCTATCAGATAGAACTTTCCATGTCCGATTGGGAAATGTGTTATCTGGCAAACATATACAAGAAAATGGAGTTCCTCAAGGATCTGTGCTGAGCGTCCTTCTGTTTGCAGTTCCTATAAATGATATAACGGAAATCATACATGCACCCGTGAAGAATTTACTCTTTGTACATGACCTAACCATATACATATCATCCGAACACTCGCGAACCATCCAACACATCGATGATGCTGTTCTCAAGGAATAGAAACCCATCCAACTTAACGATCAATATAAGAAATAGGCAAATACCAACAACAGACTCTATCCATTATCTAGGAATGGTTCTGGATAAGAAATTAACATGGAAGCAACATTTATCTTCACTTAAACAAACATCCAATTTCTCGCTTAACATTTTTTGCACTTTAAGTTACACAAAATGGGGATGTGAAAGGAAAACTTTAATGAAGATTTGTAGATCCTTAACTCGTTCAAAATTGGATTATGGAGCAATAGTGTATGCAGGAGCGGCCAAATCCCATACGATTGGTTACTGGAGCGTTTAGAACCAGTCCAATGGAAACTCTATATGTGGAAAGCGGTGAACCATCACTACATACTCTAAGGAGTCTATTACTATCATCATACATAGCAAGTTTAAAACCAAGAATCTCACACCCCACATATAGCCACATTTTTAACACCAGATACATATCAGACCAAAACAAAGAAAAACTGATTTGCTCAAGAATGAATTCCTATTTATCGTAAAAATACCAACTCATACTCTCAGAAGCAGAACCTTGGATATTAATAAAGCCAAAAATCATCTACGATCTACACAATCTACCAAAAAATTCAACATCACCGATAGAATACATTCAAAAATTTACCGAAATATTGAATAAATATCCAAACTATAAAACCTTTTATACAGATGGTTCAAAATCCAGCATCGGCGTAGGTTATTCTGTGGTAGCCGATGATGTTATATTCTCAAAAAAATTGTCCATAACTGCTTCTATCTTCATGGCAGAGATGCGGGCACTCCAAGCTGTACCATGGTTGATAGGAAAAACAGAAGGTTCAAAATTCATTATAGTTAGTGATAGCCTGAGCAGTTTATCTCCAATACAAAACAAAAATGCACTAACAATAAATATATTATTATAGAAGAAATACACACATCGAGCACTATAGAAAAACAGGTCACCAAGTCATGTTAGCATCGCAGGAAATGAGAAAGCAGATCAATATGCAAAAATAGCCGCAATTGATGGACAGCTGGATCCTTTAATCACTACAAAAAATCTTAAAAGCTACCTTAAACAAAAAATACTTATGAACTGGCAAGACAAGTGGCAAAATACAGAAAATAATAAACTTAAACAAATTAAAGCAACCAAATCAAGTTGGAAGACCTCCTATCAGTCAAACAGACAGAACGAAGTCGTACTATTTCGTCTAAGAATCGGAATCTAAAAAATCACACACTCTTTCTTGCTAAAAAATGAAAAACCTCCACTTTGTCAACGATGCCAAGTCACGCTTACTATTAAACATATTTTAATAGATTGCCAAAATTACAACAATACCAGAAAAGCTCTAAAATTGCCTAACACCTTACACTTCTCATTAGATGACGAACAGGAGCACTGCTCAAGAATCATAACCTTTTTAAAATCTATAAATTTGTTTCATGAAATATAACATCACTCCAATTATCTGAACAATAAATCAATAAATTAATATTTTCAACCTCAGCCTAGTGTTTTACCAAATGTTAAACCCTACCTAACCGTGGTCTATCTGAGTGTCGTGTCTGAAGCCATCATGGCAGACCACATGATGTGAAACGATGTGTCCTTTAACATTTTTAACTCATTCTGCATTGACTGAATCATTCTGAATAAAGCTAAACTCATCATTTACCTGTTTACTCTCAAAAATAGCCCGTTCCAATTGATGTACAGACTCCACAACACGGACATCCCGATAATTAGTATTTATCGAATTCTATAACATCTCTATTTTGTTGAAATCTAGTAGACCTTCATAGATCTTAATTCTGTCTAAAAATGTTCAATGTCTATAATTAAAAAAAATCGGAAAAAAGTAGAAAAAAGACACTACGTTATTATGTGTGGAAGTGTGTGAATGTGTATTAGAACAATATGAATTAGGAATATAAGTGAAAAATTCAAACAAAAATAATAACACCTTTGTTGCAACAAAAATAAAAATAACCCCAGTGAATCGAGTGCTTTGTTAAGGTTCCTCCATGATAATATCCACAATTTCCCCATTATAGTGCCTCTGCATAGCTCCTAAATCCTCTTCAGTTTTGATTTTTTATATATCGTTACCAACCTTTGCCAATATTGTCCCATTTCTTGTATGGTTTGAACAGCCTGTACCTTTACCAAACTTTGCCTTTTTGTCAGTGACATTTTACGTTTTTCAGATATTACTAAATAATTAATTATTTCCTTTCATAATTTATACATATTGCTTTGCAGGATAAGCAAACCATCTCCTTAATTTACCAAAGCAAAATATTGCTGACTTATTCTTTCATATGTCGTGTACGTAGTCGTGTACCATGTGATGAGATTTTTAATGAAAACAGTTTGAAAAAAGACAAGACAGACAAGAATTGGATTAATAATCATTATTAATTATAATAATAATATAATGACTGTTTTAAGACTTATGCTCGATCTGATTATGATTTATATCAATTTTAATTTAACATAATAAGAGAGCTTATCGTTTAACAAATTATCGACAATTAAAAAATAAGTACAAAAATAACAGAAAATTCTGCAAAATCAAGAAAATTCAGCACATCAATTTGCTTCAAATTCTAAAAAGTAATTATATGTCAAAAGTTAACTAATGTCGTAAGCTATGAATGCAATGATTTTTCAATAGAAACTTGAATATGAAACTTTATGATATTATCTCAAAGTTAGTCAGTTGGTGATGAAAATGATTGGTAGTTCGAAGGCGCCAAGTCTGACGAATAAGCCGCATATGTTAGTTGTTTCCAATCAAACTGCTGTATCCGGTCTTTTTCCGGACTTCCACGGTGTGGCGGAGCATTATTGTCAAGGAAAAATCAGCTTGTGCTGCCTTGCGAGGTATTCCGAGCGTTTTTTTTTCAAAATTGCATTGTTTAATTCGATCAATTGTTGGGAGTAACGTTCTTCCGTAACCGTTTCACCAGGTTTGATATATTGTTGGGTTAAATTTAATTGTTCTGCGAGTTTTTCTTGTGTTTCGTTATCATCTACGTACAATAATACTTGCAAATTGATGACTAAAAATTTTTCGGCAGAAACAACTTAATTAGCAGAGAAAAATATGCGTTGTTGTATGAAACTTGGCTGTTTATAGACTGAATAAGGTATTCAGGGTTTGTTGTACAAAGTCATTTACTGACGGATTCCGGTTTCAAATTTGTATACCTGTGTATATACCAAGTACGTAACTCATGTGTATGCACTTCGTCAAATTTTTTGTTTATTTATAAAATCATTATCTATTTATATTGCAAATATTATTATAAATATTTAACGGTAGGTGTGTTATATTCACTAGCAAATACATACCACTTTGTTGTATGTCGTAAAATGTTATAATTTTGTTTTGCAGAGAAGATTTTTTTAAATATTTGAATTTCAAAATTAAGAACACCTTTGTCTTAATCAAATAAATTAAATGCCACAATTATTTAAAAGCAATCTTAAACAAGTGCGACGGTTTGAGTTTAAAACTTAAATCAATGAGTTAAATTTAAATTCTCTAAGGATATAACAAATAATGCACCATTAATAATTTCATCGTAATTTCATTCACAAATCGATTAAAGTATCAATTTACGATGACTCGACGGAAGCACGGGATGGTTGCTAAGAATCAACTGAAAATAGACAGGTAGGCAATCAAAGGCTTGTTGCAACCTTTGTATTTTGATTCTGGTGGGCTGCGGAGTCGTAAAATCTAAAATAAAACGGGTTTAAACTGTTTTGATAATATTTTAATTCAAACGGATTTTATTGGATTGCGTGCGAAAATTTTTATCATCACATTACTTTATTGCTTTGTGAAACACAGTTGATGATTACATTCGATTTAATGACGCCAAAAATATAGTTTCGCGGGTAAAACTAAATAGCATAGAAATGGAAAAATAGAAAAACGTCCGTTCTCTAAACATGATCAAGAAAAAATTTGCTAATTCAATCTAATTATTTAGAGAGACATAACTGTTGTCCACATGTCTGCTCTCATAAAATTTAAAAGCATTTTTTCGAATTATGCTCATTTTTTATGTAAGTTCATTATTTTATGAGGTCGTAAACTTCTTTCTTACTCTTTAATGTAATAAGAGCAGCTGTTCCTGAACTTTTTATATTTCATAGCTTTCAATTCATTCATTTTAACACATTATAGCTCAAATAAACGTAAGAATAAATCCTAAACAAAGGCAGATCCCATTCTATAAACTTCTATTCAGTTACTCATGAAGTTGATAATTTCATCAAGTAAGTTTATATTATTAAAATATGACTTTTACTACAAAACAATTCTAGTAATTTTACAAAAATAGAGTGTGTCACATTTAAAACAAAATCGGGCTTTGTTCCAAAAAACTCAAAAACATGACAGCACACCTTAGTATATTCGAAAGAAAGAAAATCTTGTTCGCGAAACATCTTCGCTGTTTGATAGGAAAATAAATTGGTTTAATTTTCCATAGTAAACACCCGCAGAGTGGTCACCGAAATCTAAATTTACTCCTTGATTTATAAATGATAATAAAGAGAGGTCAAAATATTCACCGGCATTTGTAGAATATTTGGCATGGAGAAAGATGTCGCCTGGCAACAATTATATCTTATTCCTGACCATCGCGCGTTTGTTGCCGTTCCGAACTCGTAATACCTTGATATATAAATTAGAAGGGTCTTGATTGCTGGCGAAATGGAGCCGCTAAAGTTTATGATGTTAATTAGCCTCGAATATTCGGCCAAAATCGAGAATTTATGGCATAGGTACAAGACGATGAAATAATCACCTTTGTTTCTCTGTTGGGAGCCTAAAATAATACATTGTTGAGATTTGTTACTTTTTATGTGACTAATTTATTTTAATATACAAATAAAATTATTGTTTAAAGATGTCTATGACGTATGAAGTATTTACTGATATTAATAATATTATATTTTGGTCAAAGAAACAAATTATATGTTGAAATGGATGTTTTTTTACGTTTGCAAGGCCAGGAGTTTAATTTCTGATGACTGATCAAAGACATTTAGAGAGATTAAAGGATTTACAAAGTTTGTATTTGATGTATATACATTTATAAGGTCAAATGATTTTTATTACATTTTTCTTTTTTTTTTGCACTTTACTTATATCGAAGTTTTTTACTGATGCATATATAATTGCCAATATTTAGTCGTTGAATAATTTACAGGTATTTTTACCTTAGGTATTATTTTTAACAATTAAAAACTGGAAATGATTTATTAAACTTTCTCATCATATTGCAGAATTTTTTCTGTATAATGAAACACCTTATTGATGAAGCACCTATAAATTCTTCTAGATAAATAAATAAGATAAATGCTCTAAATATTTCTTAATTAAACAAAAATACCATTTATCAATTTTATAATTAAATCTTTTCATTTTTTTAAAATTCATTATATTTTAAGGCATTTGAACAATGGACAATGCTATATTAGTCATTATTGTCGGTTAGTGCCGACATCCATCGAAAAATAAGAAGGCAGTCTTAAACGATAGCTTTAAACTCTCCATACAACTCTCCTACAGGCCATGCTCTCTAGCACTTATCACAATTTGTAGTCTAGTGGATTTAAATCTGAGCTTCTAGAAGGCCAATCTTTAGCTCTAATGTACTCGGACGTGTGTGCTTCCAGCCAATGCTGTGGACTTTGCTTTGCCAGCTGCAGCAGAATCGTGATGGAACATACAATGACCAGAAGCAAACTTTTTACTGGAAAAGGATTACATGGTTATCAATTGGCGTTGATTTGGTGAACAGCGCAAAATTAGATTTTTCTTCAGATATTGTTAATTTTTTTCTTAGAAAACCAACCCCCGCATCCAATGACAATGACAAATAGTAAAAGTGCGCCTGTGCTTTATATATAACTGCGCAATCGGTACATTGTAAAGTTTTAATTTGCGTTAGGAGGCAGAAGTTAAGCAGAAGGCTTATAACCGCCCCTGTGGAAGTTTTCTATTAACTTTTTCTTGTATAATAGAGCTATTCTTTCCGGAGAATATAAGCGCCTATCCAAAAAATCTTGTTTAGAAGAATATTGATATCTACGTTATCACATGCGTCACTGATTTCTAGAAATAGTGTACCTGGCGAATAATTACTAGAGAATCCATCCCAAATTTCCGTTGTAAAGACAGCTAAAATGGCCCTTTTTAAATCCAATTTTAAAGTCGTAGTACCGTCGATAAATGTCACAATTAAGGAAAAGCAATAACTGTATACACGAAAGTTCATAAAATTGTCCTAGTTGTGATTGTATATTAAAAACTGTAAAATTGAAACTAAGACTCACGTAACATAACCTAATTTAAGGCAGTCAAAATCGAGGAAAACCCAAGTTATGTAAATAGCGTCTCATTGAATCCCTTTCGAACACTTGAATATGTTTATGATGAACAGAATTTTCCTAATTTGCCGAATGCGGATACTAATAGACCTATATTCCTAGATCAATGGCAATAAAAAATTTCTCCGCCGAGAACAACAAAAAGTGTAAAATATCGTCTTCTCTAATTTTAGAGCCTAACGTTCAATTACCTTTAAGACGCAAATCCATATAGACCCAATTTTGAAGATATAGAACCTGTTTTTCAATTTCCAAATTTTAAATGAACCTTAAAATACTGCAATGGAATTGTCGATAGATAGATAGATAGATCAACGACGGTGTTGCAATATTTATATCGAAAAAATTCTCACATTGAAGTATGTGGCATAAGATTAATACTTCATTCGTATAAGAAAACCATTTTGCCATTGCCCCCCGAACGTTCGAACAACAGATGAAGACTGGTTTAATATTTTCGCATAGTTTGAAGGCAGAGTCATTATCACAGGAAATTTTAATGCACAATATTCTTTGTGGGGATCGGGCACGGAAAACAACTGTGGCAGATGTATCGTGGAGGCATTGGAGACTCTGCAGTTTGCGGTTTTAAATAATGAGCTACCTACCTTACTTACTTTACACCATTTTCCAAAATCAGTTCCGGACATTACTATTGTTAGCAATATATTATCACCTTTATGTGGCTGGGAAGTTTTAAACGATAGTATGGTGTTTGGCCAATTTCCTGTATTGATTACCGCTGATTTACAGGGTTCCGAACCAGTCAAGTTCCCATTTAAAAAATGGAAAATTAACAAAGCTGATTGGACTGATTACTAACCAATATTGAATTAAATATTCCTGCTACCACTTATGGAAAACTCGTCTATTTAAAATAAGTGACTTACAAAATATCTTCACCTTGGTGGAACAAGGATTGCGAGAATATTATCTCCAAAAGAAAAAATGCATTCGATACATATAAAAGCAATCCAACATTACATGATTATATAAATTGCAAGAAGGTTATAGTTGAATAAAAATTATTTTTTAAGAAGGCAGCAAGGAAGTCATGGGAGGGTTTTGTGGTTCGCTAACAAGAGCTACTCCAATCTAAAATATGGTGGACAGTAAAGTCATTTAGTAGAAATCATCACACTGATGGTTCTAGTATGACAGATGAAGAAATGGAACAATTTATGGACACTCTAGCTAAACTTTGCGTTGCCATTCATCTGGATGTTGACAATATACGCGACGACATGGATTCAAATTTGAGCAGACCTTTCAATAATTCTGAACCTAATCAAGTTCTAGAACGATCCTCTTTTACTAGATTCAGTCATGATCAGATCTCATACCCTATGCTAATTTACTTGCCACTTATAGCAATAACATAACTTTTAGAAATAATATATGTTATTTGGATAGAGGATGATAGGATTGATGATTTTAATAGAGTCGTTATTGTTCCTATCTCTAAAATAGGCGATTCGATAACATTTTATCCAATATCATTATTATCCTGTTAATTTAAAACTTTTGAGAGGTTAATCAAGTTGAGATTGGAGTGGTTCTTGGGGAAGAATAAAATGCCAGAAATGCAGTACGGGCTTAAAAGAGGAAAAAGTTTATCGAATGCATTGTCTACTTGGTGACAGTGATTCAGAATATCAACATAAGTAACTCATATGTGGGCTGTTTTTTTGCAGATATGAAGAGTGCCTTCGTTTGCGTACAATTCACATTGCTTCGAGAGAAGTTGTTTTATTTGGGCACACCAAAGAAAACTTCCACTATAATAGTTAACCTCTATGCAAATAGAGTTATAAATTTACGGTCAGATTGCGATAATAAGCACTTACGATATGTACCGGATGGGTTGCCCCAATGTGCTGTTCCAAGCCCCATACCTTTCAATGTATACACAAGGGATTTACACGAAATCTTGGATAACCAAATCAAGATTATACAATACGCCGATGACTTCAGCAACCGACTTTGTCTTTAGTTAAAAGATGGTTTAACTATCTTGGTTATTGTTTAAATGGTTGGCTACTGAACTAGGGTTTCGAGTTGTGTGAACGAAAATCAGCTTGCATAGTATTTACTCGCCATCGGTTAAAAAAAATGAATATTATATAGGATTGCACAAATTTAACGTACCTATAGTTTCACATTATAAGTACCTAGAAATGATCTTTGATAATAAATTATCCTGGCGTAAACACATTGATTATATAAAAATAAAGTGTTAAAAAAGTTTCAAAGTTTTAAAGGTAATTAGAGGTTTTATCTGGGGATGCAGCGTCAATATCTCTCTATATTTTTATGTGCTATGTTCGCTCTATACTGCATTATGGTTGTGAGAGCAACCTAATTATCGTATATGGGATACTATATCGAGCATTGAGAATGGTCATTGGAGTTATGCGATCCACACCAGTCATGGCGCTACTTAGAGAACTGGGATAGATTCCATTGTCTCTCTCTCATTGCTGTATGATTTAATCATCAGTGATGTGATGGTGCAGGGGCATTCTGGAAGAATAGTAAAACGCAGATTTTGTGCAACGCTTACACGAAAATTAACAAATACAAAGAAAAATTGAAAAACAGAGTACTCAGTTTATCCTTTCACAAATAATATGGTAATAGCACAGGTCTGAAATGGCCTGGGAAACCCCTTCGTCTATGGATATTTTACTACCTATAAATGTGTCACATCTTGTCGCCCTCAATCGCCATAAAATATTTTTGACATTGTATAATTTTCTGATAGAACATGGAATAAAAATTTGAACGTTTAAGTTTGTCCTTTGTTTTGGATACTTTGTTCGCCCTCCCATAAACCGTGGTCTACCTTGTTCGTTTAGTTAAGCCCTCAAGATGGACCCCTTGAGGCGTAGATTGTATCCAAGTTGCGATAACAAGCTAGTGTTGGCAGATAGTCTAATAGCTAAAGCAAAAAAAAGTGCTAGGCTGAATTAATGACAATTTAATAAATTAGATAAGTGAAATTTTACTTATTGTTTTTTTTATAAAGAACATCTATCTAAAATTTATTTAAAGTTATATTCACAGTCTGTGTTGTGGTGAACAGATGTGAACAAAAAGTGCTCCTGTTTTTTTGCTAATTTTTTTTCCCTAACCCATAAAAAGATACAGACCAGCCCTCGACCATTAGAACAAAAAATCTTAATCGCTATAAAAGTTCATATCCAGGTCCATTCATAGTATATGCGTCATCTAAAGAAGATAAGAAATTCCACTTGTATTCTAGATATAGCGAGCGCGGGTAGAGACATGGTAAAAATAGAATGTAATACGTATTACGCTGCAAACAAATTGGTTAATGACAACCCTTTGGAAGGGATGAGTGTTACATTCCCTCATTCTTGGTTTGTAAACAAGGCATCATACGAGATGTTATGGTGAACCTCTCAAATGAGAACATTCTTTAACATATAATCTCCCCAATAAATGTCATTGCAGTCAGACATTTTGAAAATAAAAAGCAGATTAATGGTGGATTCATTAATAAACCGCTTCGAACATGCATGGTCACATTAGAAGGTCAAAAACTCCGACGAATTCCCACCGTTGCACGCTAATGAAAGCCGTTACAACAGAGACACTAACAATACCAATTTTAAACAAACAAATGGAAGAAATCCAGAGCCAAATTCAAAAATAATGAGTAATACACCAACTACTTATCATAAAAAGTTTCCCTAAACCTATGTTTGCACCGATACAAAGGCCACTTAAGAGCATAACGCAGAATCCTTATCCTCCATTAT
>JAUIMW010001074.1:0-13819 GCA_033557785.1 Enochrus cinctus
AACTATACGTACAGCCAGCCTTTTATTAATTCAGGTTTTTCCACTTTGATTGGTCTCTCGTCTTGTTATCTTCTAGCCTTTTTACGACTCCTTCTCATTCCATAAGCATTTTGCAAATTCCAGACGACTGGCGGAATGTCGTTTGAAGGGCCTTTCCAAGGAATTTCCTTACAATGTGCAGGTTGCCCTGTCCCACATTGACGATGGTGTTTCCCTCCCAACCCCAAGATGGTCTCAGCTCTTTCGCTAGAGGTGTGTTTCAGAAACGCTCTAATGTGACTCTAGCCCACCAACTCCTGCTTGGCTATCTGTTGTCACATCTCGCATGCAGATTGGGGCCCAATATATAGGATAGCTTTGCGTTCCTTTTAGCTAGAGTGTCGGCCTTCTGGTTTCATCCCATATGTGAGTTCGATCAATGGGACAAGCCTTCTCCTCTAACCAGTACGCTGCTGAATTGATAACCAGCAGTTCCACCTGGAATACGATTGGCCAGCTCATTGCCATGGCTCCTTTAGAATGTGCTTTCTGTAGTTATTGGTTGCAATTATTCTGTCCTGGATGGCCATCATAGAACCTTCTGTTTCGGGGTAGTCCTAGTGGATATATTTATGGACAATATCAAAGAGATATATATAAAAAAACCATTTTCCATCTTTCCCTCTCCTTCGCCACCTTATCTGCTTCCCCTCCATCAAGCCATTTCTCTTGCATCATCTCATTTTTTTGTTGGGAGGGTCTCTTTCCTGATGTTCTTGTTTGCCACCTCCTCTTCGTTTGCATACCTTCGTCCATTCTCACCATGTGACCATAGCAGCTCAGCTGCCTTTGTTCTATCTTCTTCTGTATTGCAGCGATTCCCAGTTTTTTTCAAATTTCCTCGCTCCTTATTTTATCCAAGATTGTACATCCCTTTATCTTACTCTAATTCTTCCTCATTGATTTAATTAATAGCTACAAAAAGTAAAAAGGAGCAATTTTTTGGTACTAAAAGATAACTTACGCATGATCGAGTTAGGTAAAAGTAATAATATAATTATTATAGTTTGGTGGTAAAGTTCCCATAAATTCGAACAAGTAGCAAATACTAAAGTGATAAAACTCCAAAAACAGCGGAGATCTTGGAAAATAGTCTAATATGAACAACACACTTGATTTAACCTTTTGTCTGACTCAGAGGATCTGATTTTTAAGACTATTGAAGAGAGTAAGGATGTCACTAGAGCCAGACTTATCAATTTAATAACCAATTTCCTCAAAAAAAAAAAAAACACCAACCAGCTGACAACGCTCAGTACAAAGAAAATGTGTTGGTCCTTTAAAAAAAATCAGAATACATTAAGAAAACCACGTTACTCCTTAATGATAGATCAACTTACCATGAATTGAAGAAAGACCCAACAACAACTTATGAAAATAAACATAACAAAATAATAAAAAATTAAAAACATCATCATACATTACCCTTGAAGAAGAAAAAAAGCTTCTAATTTACAATTCAATCACACCTTGGCTTTATTGTTTGCCAAAAATTCATAAGCCTGGCCTTCCACTCCGACCAATAGTGTCTTCCATCAACGCACCCAACCAACCTCTTGCTGGCTTTCTAGTCAATATATTAACTTCTTCTTTTAAGGGTCATTTGCCGTTTCGTGTGAAGGACTCTTTTGCTTTTCCGCTGCCACCAATGATTTCTCCCACTTAATGATTTTTAAAGCTTATCGAATTCTTGTTCGAATTAACTTTTTTCACCTTCAACCAAAAATTCTAAAACCAGGTCACAGGCTGCTCATGGTCGCTGAAATAACTATGAATCACATAATAAAAATAGTCACCAATACTGTCCAATTCAGCTTCCCTTTCATCTTCCAGTACGTGGATGACGTTGTTTGTGCTTTGCCCTCAGACTTAATAGACCAAACTTTCAACATTTTCAACCGAATTGACCCGATTATCAATTTCACAATAGAAGCGGAAAACGATCTAAGACAGGTACCCTTCCTCGATTGCTTGGTGACCCGAAACTCTGATAACCTGGATTTTTATTATAAAAATTGTAGTCGTATCTTATGCAAAACTACTTTTTGTAGCTATGAATTAAACGACTGAGGAAGGCTTAGAATAAAGTCGAAATTAATTTGGAAATTAAATAAGAGTTTTTTTTCCCCAATCGCCGTCTAATCCCAAGAACAAACAAAAAAAACTTTGCACTATTCTGACCTATGGTCGTGAAACGTGGACTCTCACAGACAAGCTGGACAGGATGAGAAGCAAACAAGTAAGGGAAGACCTGGAAATAAACCCAATTATGTTATGTAGAAAAGAGAACAGCCAGTCAAGCAGGTGTGGAAGTCAAGGGCACAAAAGAGGGGAAGACCACGGAAGTCCTGGGACGGTAACATTGAGGAAATACTGAGCAGAGGAAAGAGCTTGGAGGAAACGAAGAGCTTAGCAAAAGACAAAATGGGCACGTTCCGTACATAGTTAAAATGAAAACGCCAAATAAACCACACACCTAACCAGTATAGTGGTACCCGATTGATGTGATCATTTTAAATAGCTTGATTAGCATTTTTCCGCTTTGTGGAGGGTATTATTTCAGCCTTTGCGGTGTCGATGTTGAGTCTCCTTGATTCAACAAGGTCATCTGCATAGCCATATACTTCGAACCCTTTTGTTGTAAGCTTATCTAATCTTTTCGGTTTCACTTTTCACCTAAATTTGTTTTGACACATGGCTTATATCCAATTTACCATTATAGCTTCATAGAAGGTTTTTAATTTTGCAACTTGGGCCATATACTCGTAAATGAATTGAAAATTTCTTCGAAAGATGTTTTCCCACTGCTGAGTGTATAAAATCACTTTTGTATTCTTTTATTTTGTCTTGTACTGTTCTACCCGTTTGTCCAATGCACATATACTCCATTTCTGTTGTGCATATTTGTCTTATCCTTATTATTCTATAGGTAATTGAGGACGTTCTTCTCATTCTTGTATGTGATTGCCTTGTTGTATTTAAAGAAGATATTTTTTAATTTCCTGGAATTGTAGTTATCGAAAGAGATGCATTTGTATTCCATAGTTTTTGTTTTCTCAGATTTCAATAGACTTGTTGTGGGGTTGTTGTGTAGCCATTGTTGAAGTCTATTTGCTTTATTATACTTAGTTTCTTATCGTAGTCCTATGTTTCCTGTTATAAGACTGTGTTCATTCTATGCAGAACCATGCTGAAAAATGTCTAGCTGGTGCTTGGGAACTCTTCGCGATGACGGTGTCCGACTATGTAGTTTATATTAGGTCTACCGGAAAGTTCTGTCCGTTTTTAGAATAAAACGAAGTTATAAAAATTTCACGTTTAATATTAATTATTTTACAATATAATTTTCCATTCTTATTAATGACCTCTTGCCAGGGTAATGGATAAATTCACTGTCCGCTAGACCCCCTGGTGGTTCTTTTTTATGTTGTTTTATACTCTATTTGATTAGAGGGATGTTTACTGATTTTTAACTTCAATAGAAAGAAGAGCACCAGGAGGTCTGGAGGACATGGAATGTCCTCCAGGTACACTGCTTTCTACGTATTTCTAATTCACCTAAAATTCTTGATGGTACTCTTAATTTATCCAAGTTAAATCAACGAATACGAAAAACATAGTTTATCGACATGGAATGTCCCCCAGATACTTGGCAAACTACCTTTTTAAATATCGATTGGTTTAGAAAAATAAATAAAGGGCATTATCAAGATTTTTAGTTTAATTAGGTTCTTTTTTATTGTAAAAATTAGAAAATTGTGGTAGCAAATAGAGTATAAAACAACAAGAATGTAAATAACGGAGTACTTGGAGAACATTCAATGTCTTCCAGATCCCCTGGTGATCCTTCTTTTGTAGCTAAAAATCAATAAATATCTCTTTAATTGAATATGAGCAAAAGTAACATAAAAAAGAACCACCTGTACATGGGGGGACATGGAATGTTCTTCAAGTGATTCACGGCAAGTTTATCAAAAACAAATTCATCGAAAACGAGTTCATCGAATGATCAATTTATCGAATGACGAATTCATCGAAAAAATATTATTTTGTAAACATTTGAACGGCATACTGAGCTCATCGCCCGGTAATAGACTGCGACCGTCATGACGACTTCTCGGCATCAGCTTTGGGGGACAACGGCGATGACAATATTATTTTTTATATTATTATTTTTTATAATTATTGTTAGAAATATTGTTTTATTGGAAGAATAAATATTTTTTAAGGCTTAATTTATTTTAAAGCTTTGGTTTTGTTTTTGCCAAATTTTCGAAAATTGCTTAATAGCAATTCAAAAGAACGTAATTGTATCTCGGCGAACCGGAACAATAAAAGGACCTTTTGGTCGGCCACCAACATCTCAGTTCATACTGCAGGAAACATTATGAACGTGAAGTATGTAATAAAACTTTTACAGAAAGCTTTAATTGAAATGTTTACAGAAATACTCATTTTGGGAAAAAAAATTAATTCATATACGGGAAACAACAAAACTATATATTTGTAATAAATTGCTATTACTGGATGTATACTGTGACAATTTTCTTATGGGGAAAATAAGTTAAAATATGACTATTAAATTTTAATAATTTGATTTCTATTTGAGGGTAAAACCTAACTTCAAATATAAACAAATAAACCTGGAAATTTAAACTATAATGAAACATACCCACATTTTACCGTTGTGCAATGTAGAAGTTGAAGAAGAAGACCGTAACGCCATTTATTTCGAGCAAGATCAACTGCACAAGTGAAGCCAAAGTTCTTTCTTTTATATTACTTTTAAAATTTACTAATATTACAGAAAATGAGGAAAAATTAAAAAAAAAGAAAATAATTGAAAAAAAATCGACAATACACAAATTAATTAAGAAAGACTATGAGCAATAAAACCGAAAGAAATAAAAGAATCCCCAACTTTAAAATTAATTAAGCCCTCAAGTTTTCTGGAGAAGTCATCAGAACGGTCATGTTTGCTGTTTTTTTTTTACAACAAAAGAAGGATTTGGAGAACATGGAAACTCATCCTGCTTGTAGAAAACTCTTGATAATACTCTTTATTTTTCTCGTCAGGAAAGTTGAGGGATATGGAATGTCCTCCAACGATAAATTACAAATTTATCCAGCAAGGCATGTGATGCATTGTAGGTTACATTCTATCATAACACCAAGAAAGCTTTTTGTGTTTATATCGTATGTGTTTAGAAAGTTTATATTGAAATATCCAGCAACATTAAATTAAGTAAAGCGATATTGAAAACTTTATATTTAGATAAACATTTTGAACACCCTATATAAAGAAAATCCGGAAAGGCACTCTTACAAGATAAAATGATCCTTCTTTAAACATTTTAAACAAATTTCAGTAAAATCGCTTGAATAATAACAAAGAATTTAAAATTTAAGTGAGGTAATGTTATCTTCAAAAAAATTGATAATAAATTTAATTTAATAGCACTGTAACGTTGCAATATATAATTTAATTCAAAAGAAACAATGGAATTACTACTACTGATTTGCAATTTTAAGAAATTAAAAAAAATGCTTAGAAATAACGTCTAATAGCTCTTGATTCTATTCAGAATAAACCATATAGGGTCAGTTTTGTGAATGTCCAATTAGTATTGCCTCAAAGAGAATGGTCCACGACAGTTTTTACAATGTTTAGATGAGTTGCTGGATGGAATTAATATAAAGATGGACAAATATAGTCTATTTGTTGCTGGAGATTTCAATATAAACCTTCTAAATACAAATGATATAAACACAAAAAGCTTTTTTGGTGTTATGATAGAATGTAACCTAATAATACTATATAAAGGAACCCACAGGAATATTGAGGACATCACATGCCTTGCTGGATAAATTTGCAATTTATTGTTGGAGGGCATTCCATATCTCTTAAATTTCCTGGCGAGAAATATAAAGAGTATTATCAAGACTTTTCTATAAGTTGGATGAGTTTCCATGTTCTCCAGACCCTTCTTTTAAAAACAATAAAGAGATATTTATTGATATTTAGCTATAAAAGAAGGATCACCAAGGGATCTAGGAGACAAGGAATGTGCTCCAAATACTCCCTTCTTTATATTCTTGTTGTTTTTTACTCTATTTGCATTCAGGGAAATTTTCTAATTTTTTTACATTAAAAAGAGAACCTAATTAAACTAAAAATCTTGGTAATACCCTTTATTTATTTAAGTCAAACCAACCAATATTAAAAAAGGTAGTCTGTTGAGTACCTGGACAACATTCCACGTCCCCCAGACCCCTGGTGGTTCTTTTTTATTTGTTTTATACTATTTTTAAATTCAGAGTATTTGTCGGTTCTTAACTATAAAAAGGAGAATACCAGGGACTCTGAGAAACATGTAATGTGTAAATTAGATGTACGTAAAAGGCAGCCTCCTTTTTATGAAGTTAAAAATTAATAAACATCCCTCTAATGAAATAGAGTATAAAACAACATAAAAAAGAACCACCAGGAGGTCTGGGTGACGGACATGGAATGTCCCCCAGGTACACTGTCATCTGTATATTTTGCATTTACTTAAAAGTCTTCATAATATTATTAACTTGTTTCAATAATTCACAAATTCAAAAACCATGGTAATTTTGTAATGCAGTAACTGCTGCAATCCTTATTAAACATGAATATTGACAATCACCTACTGAAGACCTATTCTTCAACACGGTTCTGTATAGAATGAACACAGTCTTACAACAGGAAACATAGGACTACGATAAGGAACTAAGCATAATAAAGCAAATAGGCTTCAACAATGAGTACACAACAACCCCACAACAAGTTTATGGAATACAAATGCATCTCTTTCAATAATATCTTCTTGATATACATGACAATCACATACAAGAATGAGAAGAAGCTTCTCAATTACCTACAGAATAATAAGGATAAGACGAATATGCAGAACAGAAATGGAGTATACTATCTATAATGTGAATGAGGAGATATGTGCATTGGACAAACTGGTAGAACAATACAAGACAAAATAAAAGAATACAAAAGAGATTATATACACTCAGCAGTGGGAAAACATCTTTCGAAGAAATTTTCAAGTCATTCACGAGTATATGATCAAAGTTGTCCTTGACTTCCACACCTGCTTGACTGGTTGTTCTCCTCTCATTCTTTGCTTATGTCCCCCCGGCCAAGCTGTCTCTTTTCTACGTATGCTATAATTGGTTCTATTTCCAGGTCTTCCCTTACTTGTTCGCTTCTCATCTGGTCCATTCGCGCCACACCCCTACCCTCCTCAGTTACTTCATTTCAGCAGTTTGTAGGGTTTTCTTCAGCTTGTCTGTGAGGGTCCACGTTTCACGACCATAGGTCAGAATCGGTCTGTATATGGTCTTGTACACCATTATATTTGTTCTTATTGACACTTCACTTTTTCCTATGAAACCGTTCGACAGTACAAGTGGAATCCTCTCTACTCCGTGGTTCATCACCATTAGACGGCCCATTATCATAATTGTGATTTTTTCAAAATTTGTCTTCATCCCATATTGAGAGGCTTTCCTGAATGAATACATTATGTTATCATTGTCTTTTATTAGAATTATTTTTTATTTTGTTTCCTTCCACATACATTTTAGGGCCCAAAATCAAATTTTGGTTTCCTCTACTGTCCCATATTCACTAGCTGTTTCACACTGTTCCTTGCCTGTTTGTATTCGTTGTAATTCTACATTGTTCTGTACGCCAGGTATCTCTTCCATGCAGCCTTTTTTCTTCTGATTTGTGTTTTTATTTCTTCCGACCACCAAGCCAAGTCATGAAGTACGGAATCGAAAGCTTTGGCATAATTTATGAAGTAGACCTGCTTGGGAACCACAACCTCTTTCACATCCCTTCTGCTCGGCCTCGTATATGTTGTTGTTGACACAGTGGTTGTAGATCTCCTTCCGAACTACACTATTCAACCATTTAGTCTTGATGTACTTCATTTCTTCGGACCAAACACCTTCTTCTATTAGAGTTAAGTTTTGCTCCTTAACCTCGCACTTTTAGCCTTGATCTTCTGCGTTAGTTGATCCTTATAGTCCACTAACTTTTCAGGTGTTAATCTTTGCACTTCTTGATATTTGAATAAATTAAATATTGTTATATTTTTTACTTTATATAAACTATGCACAACGAAATAGGTATAACTTACTGAAACATCGATAACTAACTAAATTAAATCAGAAACCCCATATAAATTTATAATAATGATACCTAAGGACATATTTTCCACAAAAAGACTAAATTTTTTTGTCATGTGAAGTTGAATGCATGTTATTCAATCAGTTTTACTCTATACCATTTTAATGGTTCTCTAATATAGACGATGAATATTAAATCATGATATTCTTGTATCAAGGGCTATTGGACAAAGAAAGCATCCCATGAAATTGCTATGGCAGTTGCAGTATTGCAAAATCGTCGTTCCCAGAGATATGTATCTCACCTGCTTGAAACAAGTTGATCTACCATTCGTTAAGTATGGGATATATTTCAGAATTGATCGGTACTGCACGTAGATAGAGACACCAGACACACCACGCCAGATAATAACTAAACCCTGAAAAGTCCAGCAAATTGTACGTTTGTCCTTGCAACGAGAACAGCTCTGCAGCTAAGAAAATTTAAAAAATGGAGTACACTGATAATAATTTAGGCACTATTTTCTCTTCGTTAAAGAAGAAAATAAATAATCTAATAACTACCCTTCAATGGACCAGAAAATAAGACAACATAAATGAAGGACCACTCAGAAGTATGCGACATGTGTAATACTTTCCTGCTTCTCGAATACTTAGGACATTATATATTTTTTTTCGGTCCTGTCAAACAAATTAAGAGTTATCTAAACGTTATAAAGAATCTTCTATTACTCAATGATTTACAGCTGTTGCCAATATTCCAAACTCTAAATACCATCAAACGAGAAATGATACATAACAAAAATGTCTTTTTTTAATCTGTTGTTGTGCAAGTGAACAGACAACGAGCAACTCGAAGAATTCTTGTTATTTTTGGCTGGGAATATATTGACATGCACACTCACGTTTGTGGACTTTGGATGCCTCCTGCATCTAAGGTCAGGAACCGACGATGCTCAACTATTTAATTTATATATTATTAATAGCCATTTTATGAGGGTCACCATAAAATTAAAAAGAGGGAGATTTTCCATTTGTGATTCCCGACATGGCCTCGGCGAGGGTCGATTTACTTTTACAATCAAGCCTGCTGAAAGGATGAAAGAGCCACCACGTGCTTTCCTCCACAGGTTATTCCCGAAAATTAATTAATAAACCCGAAAATTAATCAATTAGCAAACATGTAACATACAAAAACGCAAGTCTCAATGCACCATCTAAATTTATCAGCATAATATAATCATTATTCATCCAGCGAACGTTAAACACCTCATTAACTTAATCAATTAACAAACAAAAGTTGATTTTTGAATGTATCTACACGGTCTGCGCGGCGTGTTACATCCGACGATGCGATGTTCGCACAATGTGTCAGATGATTTATGACCGTTTGGATATGGGAATTGGCAGTCGTGCCAGAGAATTATCTCCTTTTTACTGATGAGGTCTGCCAAATTTTTATGCTCTGCTCGATTCGCCGTTTTGCTGAGCTACATCGGATGGATGACGAGTTGTAATTGCCAGCTTTTATTTGTTTGTTTATTCATTGTTTAAACATGTCAACGCTACAAATCGCTTAAACGTGAAAGCAATTACTGCGCACACTTTTATCTTTTATTGTCCGACCAGAAAGTCTCTCGTAACTGGAGCATATTGCGATTAATCAGATAATAAAGAATTCTGGATTTTTTTGTGATCTAGGATGCGGAACTCTCAAAAGAATTGAAAGAAAATCCGGGCGATGAAGAGGAAAAGTGAGCCATTGCGGACGTGAGAGAGCATCACTAATGTCCGCGATTCATCTTCTCCGTCCGCGGAAGAGAAAAAAATTGTTTACGCAGAGTGCGGAGTGGCGGGCCCTCCGCCACCAGGAACCTTTAAATTGATTTAGATTTGTAAATGTCAAGTTTGGTACGGAGCAAAACACACTCGAAGGAAATGTTAGGGGCACTAGATTGGGCCGATAACGTTTCTGGCCGTTCCTACTGAATTTTAATGTGGACAGCCCGCATGCAATTCAACTTTATAGATCTCCATTGCACTACATAACCTGGATATTAACGCTAAGTGTATGCGTTACTCCATTATATCCAGAGTGCCTTGTACACGTTGTCATGCATGGCACTCTTGATATTGCCGGCGGGGGGGTGAGGGTGCGAAAATAAAATATATTTATTCTGAATATATTAAGGGGGTTTTCGGTGGATGTGTGGATGTAGTGCTAGATTGAATGCTAATGTGACGCCAAAACGTTCAGGAATTTCTTTTTTATGCATCTCCATTTCGAGTTTTTATTTATTTATTTTTTAATGACATATTGTTGTGTGGGATAGTGAACGACCTTTTAAGATATCTGTATTAATAAAAAATTGTCTTGTTCAGAACCAGAAACACTCTCAAGAGAAACCGTCTCATTCAGAACTGCAGTTAACAGTCGGTCGGTCGGTTAACACCCACACAGACCCATAGCATAGAGTACTCATAGTTATCGTCATCAGGAGCATTTTAATATGAATTTCCAATCGAATGTGTTCTTGTTTACCAGCTAGCATAGCACTTACATTACAGGCAGGAGTTTTGCACTCTCTGAATTCTCGCAGCTGTAGCCACACCAAGACAAGGACCATACATAACATCGTCCATGTGTCCCAACCATTGCAGTCTACGACCCTTATTATCTGCACTATGACTGGGTTCGTTGTACAATTCATATAGTTCCGTGTTAGATCTCCTTTCCCACACTCCACCAATCTTCTTTCCTCCATATATTCTTCGTAGTACTCTTCGTTCCCACACATCCAGCCGATACTGAGATCTCTTTGTCATTGCCCATGTTTCACAACCATATAACTCTGTAGGCCTTAATATGTTCTTGTATATTCGTATTTTTGTGTTCCGTGATACGTTTTTTAACCGTATAATACGGTTCATACCCCCGCACACCTGCTCTCCTTTGCCATTCTCAGGTCTATCTCTCTCCTCACTAAGATTGTTGCTTATTAATACTCCCAGATACATGTATTCCTCCATTTCCTCAAACTCCATAACTTCTCCCCGTACACGCATCCTCATAACTAGGAAATGGTCTGAGTTACTGTCAGCTCCTCTATATGTTCTTACATTCTTAATTCTTTTAGCCTCCTTCTCTTCAGTTAATATGTGGTCAATTTGATTTGGTTTTCTCCTTCCCGGTATCTTCCATGTATATCCTTCCTTTTAAAGTGTGTACTCATTATTTTCATCTTTTGTTCTATGGCAAATGATATCAGTCTAAGCCCATTGTCATTACTTATCTCGTGCTTACTTTCTCCTCCCGTAACCTCCTTGTAAATCTCCTCTCTCCCTACTTTCGCATTCATATCGCCCACCACCAGCTTTATATCAGACCTTGGGGTTTTCTGCAACATTTCTTTTGTCGTTTCATAAAATTCTTCTTTCGTTTCCTCAGGCTTCTCATCCGTTGGAGCATGGGCATTTATTATTGTAAGCGTCTTGTGTCTTGTTCTAACTCTTATGAAGCAAAACCGTTCAGATCGAGGGTGAAAACACTTTGTCTTCTTCCAGAGTATCTTTTACCAAGATCCCCACACACAGTCTTCTGCCGTCGTTGCCACTTGTAAACAGTGTGTAATCATCTATATTTTGTATGCTTGTACCTGTTATATGGGTCTCCTGTAATGCTGCTATTTCTATGTTGTACTTCCTTAACTCACCCACCAACTCAATCAACGCATCTTCTTTATGTTTTCCCCACAAATTCCATGTTCCTATCTTCATGTTTCTTTCTCGCAGCTGCCTGTTTGTTTCCCTTCCTATATTTGTTTCTGCCATTAACAGGCTCTCGGTCTTGGTCCGCACGAACTTCTTCCCTGTTTTCCATTCCTCTCTCCCAGTACTTCTTATGTTCCACTGTTCCCTGTTTTCCCCATCATTACTCTTCACCAACTTACCCCAACACCCACCACCAGTGCTCCCTCCTTCCTATGTTTTCCTTCTTCATGCTTTCAACTTCAACTTTTAATTCACAATTTTCCCTTTTCAACAGTTGCAGCTCTTTCCTATACTCTTTTTGTTCCCTCCGCATCTCCCTAATCTCCTTTATTATAATATCCAGGTTGTCGTCCTGCTCTTCTTTGTTGTTTATCGATGCCATGGAGGGTTTTTTTGTGTTCCGGGGCAGTGGAGTATAGAAAGAAGTAATCCGTGATGAATAGTGTCGAACGCCTTAGAGAAATCCAATAATATTAATGCAGTGTTATCACCCCTTTCAAGAGACGTCATCACATCATCAGGATTGCAGACAATGCAGTTGCACGACTATGTGCAGTCTAAACCCAGATTGAGTCTTTGGTAAAATATTATAATACTCGATGTGACGGCGCAACTGATCGACAGAGAATCGACATCACTCAAGTGTGACGGTAGATCCGACAAAGGCTTGACGTCTGTATGTAATTTTCTCAATTCTCTACACAAAGATCGTCTATTACCACGATTAACTCTTGTCAAATATTCAAAATAGGCTTTTTTCTCCTGACGATTGGAGGAATTTACCAAATTACGAAGAGATTTATAGTAGTCACAGTACCACGATTTCGTTTGAAGGGCGTCCAATGAAAACAGGTAAATACGAACAGTAGAAACATCACTAAGTCAATCCAAATTAACGTCCCCCAAACAAACAAAATCATCCACACAATTAGATCAGGGAAAGTCTTCTCGATAGCCTCAATGAACGATGAAAAACTGGAAGAAGGAGGACGATAAACCATTCCCACGGCCAATCTACACCCGCCAACATTCACAGCGATCCAGATCTGCTGAAGTATGTTCCATAACATGAAAACTAATTGATTTTTTTTACATAGAATGCAACTCCACCTCCCTGAGCCGACCGATCACATCTAGCCATCCAACCAAGTCTCAGACATTCGACAATTATTGATGGAGCGAGCTCCGTGCGCACGTCTACTCTCGTCGCATACGAATTCTCAATATGCTTCTAATAACACCAATAGTTCTTGTTAAGACTTCTTATGTTTAAATGAAATATCTTAAAGTCTGTGTGCAAAATATGGTTTCTATATTTTCTGTGTCACTCACTGAGTCCACGTGTATACTTTATTAGTTAACTTCCTTGTATCTCATTAGCAAGTTAAAATTATTCTCCAAAAAATGTATGGCCGAACTTTATTCGATGCATAAAAGTGCCTTTGTTATTGTTTTGTACTTTTTTTGTTGTCAATATTGGGATGAAGAGAGGCGTTATGAAATCATTCTCTAAAATTGATCTTTTCGCTGAAGTATCGACTCTTTCGTTACAATGAGCCTAACCCATTGATATATAAAATCTAATAAAATTCCCATCCACTCAGAGCTTTGTTGATGCATTTTTACATAATTTGTTTCCTGGCTTGTAAAGCTTTTAGTACACTTACTGAATCAGACACTATAAGAATATTATTGTAAGTTTTTGTATTGGAATGTTGTGCAAAAATCTGGTATAACTTTTGATAATGAATTTGATTCTTAGTATACCCTATGATCAGAAAGTACCGGGAATTTTTAAATAAAACAAAATAGAGTTAAATTTCAGGCAAATTTATTT
>JAUIMW010001075.1:0-13816 GCA_033557785.1 Enochrus cinctus
AAATAGAAAATCTAATCTAAGAAAAAAAAATAAAACAAATAAAGAAAAACAATCTCAAAACTTATTCCAATCTTCCTAATCTACTTAGAGTAATAAAAGGTCATAAATATTTAGGAGCCAATTTGTACCATAGTCCAGTCACATAAGGGCTTTCACCTAGGATTAAGAGATAATTGATTTAAACCTTTATGTAGGAAATCTAAAAAAAGTCTCATAAAATCGCATGTCCTCGTGTTGCCAACAAAGAATTGTTTAATTTTGTTTAATCATATTTTGTTTAAAAAAAATAATAAACATTTTATATCTACTTTCACAATCTACGTTTGATTGATTCGTTTATTCCATTTCCCTAAATAATGATGCGTGCAATATATGTTCGCGACAGAAATTCATAAAGAATGGGAGTCTTTTAGCAACTTCATGAAACTAGTCTTGGCATAAGCAGTTTTAGGTAAATAATTATCCCATGATCTTTAAGATAACAAGCTAAAAAAGATTTAGCAATACGATTTATACGTTTATCAGGATGGGCTTGAGAATGAGAATATCCAATGTTACAGCAGAAGTGCGACTCCTGTTACAAGAATACTTGAACGTGACAGAATTTCTTAACGGAAAAACTCTTAAACTTGACAAACCAATGTTATAGTTAAAACATATTTGTCTCCTTTATTACTTCTAGGAAAAGGTCCGATAAAGTCCATTACAATAACTTTCCAAGGTTTATTTATATATGGATTTTATAATAAATTTCCAATTTAAAAATTTGGACTCCTGGAATATATCGCATTATATCTGATATCATTTTTGAATCGTTGTTATAGTTGATATATTGATATTAAAACTAGTTGAATTTTATTTAGCGTTTATATGATTCAATGATCGAATTTCTTTCATCTTAAATGAAAGTCGATACAATACTAAACTATTATTATTTATTTTACTTCTTAATATGGAATACAAGTTGAAACAAGTTAAACGTATAGTTAACATCTTTATGTCTAGGTCGAATTCTGTTTACATTAGTTGACCTTTTTTGATTTGATTATTACTCATAATATTATAGATTTTAGACCACAAATAAATAAAAAAATATGTATTGAATAAGCCATAAAAAATAAAAGCTGCTGTATTAATGGCTAATACTGTAAGTAACACACCATTTTTTAACATCACTGCAATTCATTTACCACTCGTATCACATTGTACAATAAAAGGCAAACTGAATCTGTTCATGTTCAAATAGATCTAAATCAGATTTAATTCAAAGAATTAATTACTTAACGGTCAAGACAAATCTCAGAAATTTGATATAAATCTTGCGTACCAAGATGTTGCACTTATTAAAATTCTAATGTTTTCACAATAATAGGTTTTAACTGTTTCTGGATCTACACGCAATCCTTTTGAGTCAAAACTGGCACTCGACTTTTCCCAGTTAAACCAGCTTCTTTAACATACAAATATGCAAACGTATGAGGTTCTAAATTCGGAGTTATGACCATGACGATTAATCTTTGCCAAGTTTCTCTTGTTGAAAGTAAACCAAATGTCATTCTTTTAAATTGAAAAAGTCGGCCAGGTACTTTTTTTCTTCTTCTTTAATGTACTAAGATAACGTGCGTAACTCGGTGCATCCAAAATTGTATATATGGTAATGAATAAGCTGATGGAGTTGTAAGTTTATTCTCATCCTCAACAAATCGATAATTATTATATTTCTTTTTCACTAAAAGTATAGGTGATGACCATGCACTATTTCTTGGTTCTGTATATCTATTTTTAACATTTTAGTTACTTCCTCGTCAATGTTTTGAAGAAATGGCGACACTCGGCAATATTTCGCTTCAATGGGGAAGATTGAGTTCAATAGTATGTATAATTTAAGTAATACATCCTCATTGCAAATCTTTAAAAAAATCTAGTACTTTTATTTAATTTGTGTTCATCATGATTAGTTAAATTAGTACATCTGCAGATGTTTCCTCCCAAAATTGTAAGCTTCAGCTTTAGAAAATATCCAGCGGTTTCTCGTAAATCTAGGAAGAGATCCATTGATTTCCAGAAGTCAATACCGAAAATTAAACGATGCACCAAATCAGGAACCACTTTAATTAATATCTCTTACCCTAAAGATTTACAAGCATATGACATATGCGTATTTAGTTTCATACGAAGAAATTTTATTTCATAATATCTTTCTTCACTCATAAAGATATGGATTGCAATAGAATCTAATAATCCAGCAAAAGGATATCCGTATAGGAATAATTTAATGTGTGGTCTTTCATTATTGTTGACATGATATAGTGTGAAAGACAACGAATTTTCACCGCTTTACTATTTAGAGTCCATGAGCGGTGATCCACTGGCTCTTTTATTCGTTTCTCGAGTTTGACAAACACTTCGTAGGCAATGCAATTACAGTATAATTAGATAAACTACAATTGTAATACTTCTTTTGTAGATTATTTAACAATTTATTCACAAAACTTTTCTCATTGAATTTTCTTTCTCTATATATTCTTCATATTTTCTCTGTGCATACGCTAAATCTTGCTCCAAAAGCATTTTCTCCTTTACGACTATTTTGTTCGAATTTCTTGCACAATTACAATAGTAAATTGTGTTTGATTTAGAAAATCCAAGCTGATTTTGATAATTTGGAAGAATGTTTTGACGTAGCAAGTCAACTTTCTATGAATTGCACCTGTATCATTTCTTCGTAAAGCTTTTTATTCTACTAATATTCAATGGTACGTGAAGTAAAGAATATAAGGTGATCTTTTTCTGCTGTTTCAGTCGAACATTTTCTGAAAATTCCACAAACTTAAAGAATAATTATTATTTCTTTTCTGCGCTATCTGCACCCTTTGATTAAATAAAAATGCATTCTGTTCTTCCAGAACCATAATTTGTTTTGATTTTATCATTTTATATTCTGAAGAATATTCTTCGCCACTAAACGCCATGTAGAAGTTTTATTTCTTGCTTCTCTCAAAGTTTAAATGTTCTGAAAGATTTTCTTTTTTCTTCAGCAATGAAAGGAATTGGTATATTGCAGGGCGATTTTGCTGCGACCAATGTGTGCGACCTCATACCGTTGCCAGGTAATCTTTCCACTTTAACAATAACATAAGTTTAAGAAGAAAAAAAAAGACTACAGTGCAGAAAAGAGATACCTTGACTGTCGGTGTGCAAGACAGCAGATACGGCCGTTAAGAGAAACGGATTCCCCAATAGGAAAGATCTTACACTCGGAAGACAAGAGCAAAATGGCAGAAGAACAAAATAATGAAAGAAGA
Organism: Enochrus cinctus; assembly: GCA_033557785.1. Lineage (NCBI taxonomy): Eukaryota > Metazoa > Arthropoda > Insecta > Coleoptera > Hydrophilidae > Enochrus > Enochrus cinctus. The sequence continues at coordinate 3,306 of JAUIMW010001075.1, forward strand.
CGAGGAAGCAGCGAAGAAAAATACCAATGAAATTGACCAAGAAGAGTCGACGTAGCGAGAATGAATTTCTTCGAAGGCAACTTCAGGAAACCATAAAAAATAGGGACTATGATATGGACAGCAAACGAGGTCACTAGAGCTAAGGTCAAAGATCAAGGAGATAGAAGAACAATGGGATGACGGCGAAGCGAATGAAGAAGAAACGAGCGAAAATATGGCACGTGAAGCAAAAAAAAATAGAAACTATATTAGTGTGACAACAACGAGAAACGGAAAACTACAAAAGAACAAAAGTTATGGAAAAAAAACTGATAAATAACTACAAAGACCAAAATACCGTAGTATGAGTGGATAGAGAATCCATGTTGGTATATGCCTGGGGAAAATAATCGAGAAGAGACACAAAGACATAGTCCATGTAGGAAAACTATGGAAATCACAGCAGCTACCACAAATAACAATGGAGAAGAACTTGTGAAAACCAGGGTCATCTACAAAGTAGACTCGGGAACTCAGTGCGGTATTTATTCGAAATCAAACAAATTCTGCCAAGAATACTGTTACGAATTTGATTTATTTAACAGTGTTTGTAGTAAAACACGCTGGCGGTTCGGTCCGCACTGAACTGACTGGCTTCACTCTGATTCTTCCTATATATGCGAGAGCCGGGATTCCAGAACCTTCTAGCCGTTTCTAGTGTGTTTCTTTCTCGAGCATCTGGAATATTCGCATCTAGAAAGTTCTATGCGTTCGCTATCGTAACACTGCCTCTCCCGAGCAGTACTCTAACGGTCCGCAGAATGCTTAAATGGACAATCTACAACTGTCCCCTTCTCTACATTTTGAATTATAGTAGAAGTGACAATCCACGTTCTTACTGATGTTGTCCCGTTTATTGTTACAACAATAAACGTTGACCTTGATTTCCGAGCTCTTGAAAATTTCTTCTATCATACTTCTTACGACTCTCCAATCCAGTCGATCAAGTCCACAGGCAATCTTCGGCATTGCCAGTTTGGTCAAACCTTGTTCTTCGGCGTTCCTCCTCAATTCATGAAGACTTACTCAAAGGCGGTGGATTTGTGGAAATAGTTTCTTTGGTAACCAAATAATATAACTGCTGTTTGCCTTCCTGATAGTTAATACTCGGTTCAGCCGTGGAACTTGCTCTTGAAGATCCTGCATTTGTCTAAACCTCTTCCTAAAGTTTGAAGCTATTCCCTTGTTGGCTGGGTGATCTTCTAATTCTGTAAATGACGTCATTTATCCGCTTGATAACGTCGTATGGCCCATTCTATTTTTTCTGGAGTTTTGTCTCCTTCATTGAAACCTCCAGTTCCAGCTATTGAATCGTAGCGATCTTTCATCTTGTCACTAGCTTCGCTGATTCGACGACGAACCAACTCGTTGATAGAGGTCATCTTTTGTTGGAGCTTTTTGACATTATCTTCAGCGGAATTGGATGTATGGTCCCTTTACGGTACTCGATAGCATTTGGGACAATACACCTCCAATTTCAACATTACTAGCATCCGTGTCGACAATAAATTACCCTCCTGTCTGAGGATATACAAGCACAGACGAACCGGAGAGTGGGATCTTCAGCTTTTCAAATACTACCTGGCAATCTTTCGTCCATTCACATTTACACCAACCAGTGTCAATCTGTGCAAAGGTTTCTCAATTGTCGAGAAACCGGGTACAAATCTTCGGTAATAGGTACATAATCCAAGAAAGTTTCTCACTTCGCGTTGGTCTCTGAAACTGCTCTTATTGTTTTCTGGATCTAAGATTCCTTCTTTGGAAACCACATGTCCCAAATAATTCACTTCCTTCTTAAAGATGTGACATTTCTTTGGACTCAGTTTCAAATAGGCTCTTCTAAATCTTAGAAGATCTCCCTCAGGTTTCGAAGGTGTTCTTCAAAAGTTCTTCCAATGACGATGACATTGTCAAGGTAAACGAGGCATGTCTTCCACGAAACCCACTTCATCACCAGATCCATCAGTCACTCAAAAGTAGCGGGGGCATTGCAAAACCAAACGGAAACACGGTAAAATGCCACAAACCATTGTCAGTTGTTAAGGCCGTCTTCTCTTTGTCTTCTTTCTTCATTTCAACTAGCCAACACCCACTCTTCAAATCTAGAGTACTAAATTGCAAAACTAAACGGATACCCAGTAAATTGCCACAAACAATTGCCAGTCGTTAAGGCCGTCTTCTCTTTGTCTTTTTTCTTCATTTCAACTTACTAATACCCACTCTTCAAATCTAGAGTACTAAACCATCTAGTCTCAGAAAGAGTATCCAGAGTATCGTCCATTCTTGGAAGAGGAGTCCTTTTTCGTGATTTCGTTTAACATTCGAGAGTCGGCGCAAAAATAGCTCACGGACTATTAGAAGGCTTTATAACTCCTTCTTCGTACATTTTCTTTAGAAGTCGGTTTCTTCTCGTTATTTCAGCTGGTTGGTCAGAATAATCTAGAAGTTTCTGAACCTGATCTGGAAGTCTCTTCTTTCTATCATTTACTTTTGACTTTTTCTCACATTGAGTTACCCACGCCACATGCTCCAATTTTCCGATAGGCTTGCCTTTCTTCCATTATAATGGAAAATCATTGGCATTCATCACACGTTCTGGTATAGACTTGGATAACTTAACCAATGATCTTCCCAAGGAAGCTCCTTTACTCAAGTCTTTTTCTTCGTCTGGCTCCACAGCTCCAATGAACAGATTATCTGTTCTTTTGTCAGGTTCAGACATAACAGCCAGTTCAGACTTGGCCGGTAAGCGTGCGTTAGCATGATTGATAAGAAGCGTCAGACTAATTTATTCAGTTCCAAGTTTAAGGACTCCAGAATCAAAGTCTATCTTGGCGCCATGACCAATCAGAAAATCATTCCCTAGGATAACTTGACCTTCAGTAAATGCAACAATCATGGTGTGTTTCATTGTCCAGGATCCCAAGTAATCTTCGTTTTTCTTTTAACCTTCACATTTTTTCCAGTGACTGTCTTTAAATTAGATTCGCACTTGACTGGATTCTGGAACCTTCCACCAAGTCTGGTCTGATGATAGATACGTTTGCTCCGGTATCGATTGTAAATTTGCATGCTCTTCTCCCAATACTTCCATCGATAAATAGGCTGTCATCTTGATGCTTCAATCTAGCGATCGTGGGGCACTTCCCATCACCCAACAGTTTTTCTGTGAAGACCGTCGTGCGAAAGGGCGGCACCTACTACTTCCCAATATCCGATGAGGTTCTGGCTGCCTATAAACAAAGCCATGTCTGAATCTTCCAGACCCAAGGTAAATTTTTGGATCACAATGACCTCCACTGCATCATGTAAAGTCAATCTGGATAGTCTTCGCTTCCTATGGTTTAACCTTACCCTGTATATGGGAGTTATATGAACGTCTTCCAACCGCACCTCCAGGGCATTGACTAAACTTGTATAATTTAGAGAGTCTTTGATTTTGTACAGCACCAACTCTGTAGCGCCAAAGTCAAATTTAGTGTAAAGTTAAAAGTTTTTCCTCACCATTCCATCCACAATGACCAGTAATTATTTCGAATTGTTGACGATGGACAAGCCAGGGAGTTTTTCTTTTAGTTGGGCAATTTGGTGATAGACTGTCGTGCAGCTTCTTCTTTTCCGTAAATCGGGCTTCCATTTGTTTCTTCATTTTTTCTTCCACACTACAGATTTTATCTTCTTCATTACTGATTTTATCTTCAAGTTCTACTTTCACCCGTTCAAGTTATCCCCGGAAGTGCAGTCTTAGAATATGTGAGATGTTCCAAAAGTTCGTTTCTCAACAGCCCGAAGTCATTATTTTGTTTGTCTATTTTAACACTTAAGTCACTTAATTCACTATTTTGTTGAACTGAACTGACTGGCTGGACTCCGATCCTCCTTATATATGCGAGAGCAAGGATTCCAGAAATTTCTAGCCGTCTCTATTGGGTTTCCCTCTCAAACCTTCCCCGACATCAATGGATGATTACTCAAGAATAATAAAGATGGTAAAATGCACCTTTAAAGAGGAAAACGAGGAAACCATAATATGCGTATCGGTCAAAAAGTAAATTGAAAAAATAATTTCACTAAAATCAAAAAATCGAATTAAATTATAATTAGCTAGGAAAATAGAACGTACGCTGACCAACTAAAGATTGTGAAGCAATTAGTTGCAGGCAACGCGGAATGTTAACAAATTACTAACGTGCGCAAAACTAAGAACGGTAGTATGCTGCTATGCATAGGCAAATCATTTATTAAGCTGAACGAAGCAAAAAATATTAAAACGACCTTTCATATTCTTGACGTAGACGAACTTACGACAAAAAATGACGTAGAACAGACATATAAGGAGAAGGAATTAGAGTGGTCTTGGTAACATTATGCCGCGGAGACAAGCAATTCGCAGCAATAAGGACCACAAAAGAAGCCGTTGAATAAGATTTTTGATGACATTTAAGTTGGAGTGGACGATCTGATGAAATTTTCAATTCCCGAACTTTAATGTTCTAGGCAGAAGGCTTCTTTTCAAAATCTTTTGATGTTTTTCGCTATTTATGATCGACAAATTTAAACCTACCTACATCTTTATTTGACGTGCAGCCCCAAATCATGACCCTTGTGGACATTTTACTGTGTAAATACTTCAAATTTTGTTCTACTGTCTCTTTTTAAAAAATCGCCAACACAAACATCAAACTCCAGTGTTCTGCAGCATTTTGATGTTTATACACATGTTTTTTGTATAAGCATTTAAATAAATTAATTAAAAAACTCTTGTATATCACATGCAATACAAAGTAAATAATTGTAATTGTGACCAGTAATTCCCACGGAACTAATTTTCATTTTTTAATGAAGAGGGGGAATCTGCTTAACAGAGACCGATTATCGGTACTGTGCCGGTCTTACTGCTCACCCACTAAACCTGAATCTCCTCTCCCGTTGGTTTACCGCCCGGAACTGCTCTCGGCATTACGTCAGCCGTACCAGAGCTGCCTATCATGTGTTGCTTGTTGTTGTATAGGCAAAGCTTTATTTTAATAATATTTCGATATTCCATTCTGAATATTTCCATTTCGAGACTTCTCACACATCTTTCCTGAATCTCTTTTCTTTTTCTGTGTTGATTTCTGCCATGAAGGTTCGGACCGCGTCCCAGTTGTCCTTTAACTGCAGCATGAGCTGAACCAAGTTCGTATGGGTTACAGCTACCACTTTTAGTCGGTCTTTTAGTGCATTTTCGTGGTAGGAACGATCTAGTGCATTCTATTACACACACACACACACAAATTTATTGTTCTTGGGTGTAACGGCATAAACACTTTGAAAAAATAACCGAAGTAAGGTCGGATGTAATAAATTTAAAGCAGTCCACAAAGGTCTCTCTCAGAAGTTGGAGAAAACCCCGAGTGACGTCATTCAGTAATAGTTTTGATGGCTATCAACTAAGTAAGACAGAATTTTATTGGTTTGAAGGATAAGGGAAAGGGGAGGAAGTACCGAGATCAGTGCGTCGGGGGTAGTTAGCTAAACAGTTCAACAATTGTTAGTACGTCGGGGTGTGCTGCGGAGGAAAGACCTTTCTCTGAGAGGAGAGGATTTCGTGATAGTTAATGGTCAGTACTACAGTAAGACAGAATTTTATTGGTTTGAAGGATAAGGGAAAGGGGAGGAAGTACCGAGATCAGTACGTCGGAAGTAGTTAGCTAAACAGTTCAACAATTGTTAGTACGTCGGGGTGTGCTACGGAGGAAAGACCTTTCTCTGAGAGCAGAGGAGTTCGTGATAGTTAATGGTCAGTACTACAGGGTTATTTACTAGGGCGGCGGCAGTTCCTTAGGGGATAAAGAAAGGCGAAGTCGCGGGTAGAAAGTGGTTAGCAGTGAAGTTAAGCCAAAGAATCTCTAAGCCGAGAATCCGAGGTTAATTAGTTTAGTGATTATTACGTTCGTGAGTGTAAAAGTTATAAGAGGAGCCAGAGGGGCAGATCAGCCAATTTGTTCAAAGAAAGTTAAATGTAAGTCTCCTAAATTTCTACTATTATATCTGGCATATCGGTAATATAACGGGTAATTACGGTCGCGTTAACTGATATCACATATTATTTAATAATTCGAATGCTTAGTAATTAAATGGCAACACATCGCGACTTAAGTAACGCAAATTGTAAAGTAAAATAAATAATTGATCACACAGCTTATCACACAAAATAAATTAAATTATAACTTTGTTGTAGTCAGGCTTAAAGCCATAATTGAAGTCCTTAAGTTAATTACTTTTAACTAATATAAAATAAAATGTTAAATATTTAAGAATAATAATCCATAAATGAAAGAAATGTAAATATCTGTAAAATTCGCATCTAGAATGCTGTCTATTATTAGGCACCGACTCTTAATTAATATTCAAGGTTTCATTGTAGCTGATAGGTTGACTGTATTGTTTTAGACAAGCTAAATGACAAGTCCCAAAAGCAAAATAACCTTCCCTCTGGTCTAGGCTATATTTGTTCAAACTATTAAGCTGTGGAGATTAAACCAAAGCTGTTTCGCAATTTCCACATTTGTTTAGCTCCTCGATAAGGCCAGGGAGACTCCTTTTGGACTGATTCTCGATAGCGAAATGTAGCGCTGTTTTGGGGCAATTAAATTACAGTCTGTCATTGGAATTTTTTTCTTTCCATCAACTATTCTAAATAGTTTTGCATAGGGGATGACAGGAGTTCCATTAATTTGTGGAACTAATTTTGCTCACTTCATTCCACCAAACAAAAAGATTATTCCTGCATTTTAATTACGAATATTCTCAGAATCAATTTGAGGGAAGTGTTTGTTAATGGTGATATTATATTCAGTGTATATAAGCCAGAATTAATAAGAGAGTGTAATTAGTAGTTAGTACCACATTGCTTTACTTTTGTTATTCTGATTTAATTGTCTCTGCAATTTGCTCATGCCATAGTTATTTACGGAATTTTATTAGTAGCCACAACGTAGGGAGTCCTGTTACCAGATATATAGATAAATTGTTATTGGTATAAAAAAAAAATTAAAGTAGTAACCCCATTTTTTCATCAATCAAGGTAATCAAAGAATAAATTAATAAAATAATCGCCGTAGTCGATCTTAACCAATGAATGCACTCAATAATTGAATTAATAATTAATAATCATCGTGCTCAGTTTCAATAAATTATATCATCGTCGAACCAATCAGTAAGAGTCAGAACAATTGTTATCGTTTTTTTTAGAGCGGTCAATCTTAATTAATAAATGGTCTCGTCGTAAACGCAACCTATTACTAAAGTACTCAAGAAAGAGTTAATCAATTAGATCATCAGCGCAGTCAATTTAATTATCATGGGTTCATCAACGACGATCAACGTCATCAAAGTAGGAACGAGCTAAAACACGTGCATCGAAACAATAAAGTGTCGTTTATCAAATATTGCAGGCAATTGTATGTAACTCTCGGCACATAATCGGTGTAAATCATTAGCACAATAAAATTGGTAAATGATTAATTAATTATCTTACCCCGCGTTTACACCAAAGCCGAGCAACATAACAATTGTCAGTAAACAATGCTGTTCACGCATTTTACCCCGTGAGGGTATTTTTTAAGAATTTGGTACACGCTCGTTTAGTTTACAAATAAAACTGCGTTCAAAGTATCATAAAAATGTCTCTACAGCTTAAGTTTTATTGTCGTTCAGTTATCTTATCAATGGTATTGTTCATTTATGGTCAAGCTATGAATCTTTTGTAAGATGTTGCGCGGCCTGTATGTAAACGCGCCCTTAGACAAAGATAGTACTACAGGCAATGTTTGGAAAAATAGTAAATGGCAAGTTAAATTAATTTTCTAATTTAAATAAATGGAATCAAGTTAAGCAATGAATAAACAAAAAACAAAAGTTAAAACATAATGATAAATAAATAATAATAATTTAAAATGAAATAAATTAATTACTAACAATTAAATTATACCTAAAAAAAATAAAAGAAAATAGGAAAATTAAAAGTAACTTCCAAGCTAGATAAATGATATCTTGAAATAAATTAAATTAATCAAGAAAGTTCAAATAAATTAGTAAATTTGAAACGGTTCAGTCAAATAGAATAAAAATTTACAAATCACAAGTAAAATTAAATCAAAAGTCGCAAAGCAAACAATTACAAAAGATTTTTGATAAAGTGTAGTTTGATTTCGTTATCATAAAAATCAATTAGTTCGGCAATACAATAGCCAGGTACCTGAGGTATGCATTTGTTGAGAGGCGGAAGTTCCCAAATGCATGGTGCATACCAAATTACGAGTTAGGTGTTACCGGTTGTAAGATCTCAAAAGGTATTATAAAATAATTATCACGGTCATTAGGGATCCAGGTCATTAGGGGCACTTTGAATACATTTTTTTATGGTTTTGTGGGTTAAGTAGGTCAGTTATTATTAGTTAGATAAAACCCATCACGCGCCATTTTTAGCCAGGTTGATTTTGCCTGTCCCTTTTCTAGAATTATAGCCCATTGTTTGCGTTTGTTTAATTTAATTTCTTTTGGAAGTCAGAATCTCTTGGACTTATGTAATTGTTAGAGTGGTATGAATGTGGATATTGGAGAATGCGTCAGTGAACGAATGAGGCGTTTATTAATTCAGTCGTGGGAAATTCCGTCAAAATTGTTCAGTAATTGTAAAATAAAAAAATTAAGGGCTTTAAATGTGTCACTCTTCCTTCCGTGTCTGACTCCCAGTAGTTATAAATGTTGTGTTCACCTGGGCTTAAATTTGGACGGGCTAACTACCTCAGAACTAAATTCGTGTCAGGGTTCTGAAAGTCTAGCAGATCTGCGAAGCTTTCATCAAAATCGCCGCTTCCTGTGTTGTTTCCGACTAAAAGAATCTGTCGGGAACGGCATGATGGGTGATTCGTTGCATTTTGATTGTAATTACGAGGACCAGTCCAACTCGGCTGAAATTTTTGTAAACGGAACGCGATTTGCTAGCTTGTGCCACCCATCTGCTAGTATTTCTGATCCTTTTGGAACCGGGCGAACTACAGTTTGGTTAAATTTCGTTGGAGGTCCCTAAGATCCAGTGAACACTCCCCCACGCAATGCAATCTGAACTGAAACTGTAGCATTAGGAATTAATTAGGTATCGCAAAAAGATATAATCGTTATTACCAAATACAAAAACAAACTTGAGAAAAAATAAATAAAAAACAATCTCAAACCGAAAATACAAAACCAAACTATAAAAATAATTAAAACTTTGGAAGAAATCTAATCTTACAAGAAAAACAATCATTGAAATTTCAAAATTAAAACCAAAAACAGTGAGAAAAAAAACAAACTGAAAAAAAAATAAATGTCAAATGACATCGATTCATCAATGGATTGAATTAGATTGAAAAAGCTATTCCAGAAACCTGACCTAAACAAAAAAACCACAAAACCTAAAATTAATTAAATAAAAATAAATAAATGTACAAAAATCAAACCCAATATAAACCAAAAAATAATTTCGAAATTAATAAAACCAAATTCAAAGTTAAATCAAAACCAAATAATGGATGTAATCATTTCGAAACTAAATGTCAATCCTAAACAATGTCAACAAAGAATGCCTATAAATAAAATGCATTCCCATTTTAATATCAAATGCGAGAGACAAGACTGTAAAAATAATTAAAACAAATCAAAACTTCAAGTTAAAACCTAAGTTAATTTAAAATTAAAAACAAAAGAGTAGAATCAAATTTTTGAAATAAAATACGGTCATCCTTTATTTGATTCTAGTTCAAAAGAACTAATAAATTCATAATAACACCAAAACTAATTTCATGCTAAAACCGAGGTAGTATCAGGGATAATGAAATTCAACTTCACACCAAAAATAAAATTAAGGTAATAAAAACAAGTTCAATTTCATAAAAAAAACTAAAAAATAAATTATAAGGCCACAAGCTAGTGATATTGATAATCTCAAGCTTAATTAACTTTTAAATCGAAAACAAAACAAACTACAAACTAAAATAAAAGAATAAAAGAAAATCAAAACAAATAAAATTCAATAACAAGACTCAAAATCAATGTTAAATCAAAACGTTCAAAGAAATATAATTTTAATTTTAAATTATAAAACCAAATCAAATATTTAAAAAAAATCAGCAAAACCTCTTCAAACAATTACAGGCAAAGAATTAGAAACACCAAATATAATTTTTAATTAGAAAACAAAGCAAAGAAATAGTTGTAGATTATAAAACCTAAAATCAAATAACTGAATATAAGTTACTCAAATCAGTCACAAATTAAAAAATCAAAATAAATTATAAAACAAGTTCATATTATGAGGCGCCTACAGGTAAAATAAATAGAAGTATTTAATTGGAAAGTCAACAGAAAAAAAATAGTACCTTATGGAAATTGAAAAATTGAATCTGTAATGATTATGCTTAATTGATATATGATATGATGGT
>JAUIMW010001076.1:0-13814 GCA_033557785.1 Enochrus cinctus
TCTTGGTTGCCCTCAGCTTTCATAATTTTCATTTTGTCCTAGAACTTTCATTCCCAGTTGTTCCAATTTTGCATTGCATATATTTAAGTTTGTTTTGAGGTCCCTCACTGTAGCGGGTATTATGACTACTTCATCCGCAGATGCACTTATTGAAATTTCTACTATTTCAACCTTTACCTCTTTTACAAACTTTGATTATCTCACCCATGTATGCATCAAACAGGGTGGGGCTCAAACTACCTCCCTGTCTTAAATCGTGTTCTGTCTCAAAAACCTCTGAAATCATGCTCTCATATATCACCCTACCATTGGTTGTTGTTATATATGGAACGTATCACTCTTAATGTTTTGCTCCCAATATTCATTTCCTTCAAAATTCTCTGTAATTACTACTACTAATTAATCAAAAGATGTTTACGATTGTATAGTACTAGCCTATCACTATATTAAATATTGTATTGTATATTGTATTGTAATATTATTATGTAGGTTGTCTTTGTTCAACAATCACATAAATAAAATAATTTAAACTAACTAATTATATGCTACAAAATATCCTATATATGTATATATATATATATATATATATATATATATATATATATATATATATAATTTTTTCTTATAGTAATGGCCTTTAAATAAAAAAGAATGTGAGTCTGCTGTTTGTACAAAAAAAAATAATAGTAGGCAAGTGCCTGGCACAGTCGATATTGGTCGATAGTTTTCTAGAAACGTTCTCTCGCCTTTCTTGTAGATTGGTTTGACTTCAGAATAATTCAATACTAATAGGAATATTTTCGACTGTATACATTTGTTGATGACTCCCATGAGCACCGTGAGAACATTGTTCTTTCTTTATTTATAAAATTGTGAAAGCACCTAACATTTCTGCATGTTAAACTAAATACTAACGAAATTTTTAAATTATTTGCACTTTTGACGATCGATTTTTACTGATTGGTCAATGATCCAAATAAAATAAAATTGATAATTTATTTATCTGTAACAGTGTAATTTATAAATACTCAAAACTTATGCAATATAAGTTCATTTTTTTAGTACGTAAAGTAAATTATAAATTTTTTTGTTTTAGTGTCAATAAGTCAGCTAGAAATTGCAAGCTCTGCATGTCGTGTGCTGTTAAAGTACCTGCTAGGAGCTTTACAATTTTTAGGAAAAGAAGCAACTCCCAATTCTTTGCTAATTGATCGTAATTTAAAAGCTGTTCATAGTTTATGTGTGAAATCTGGTTTGTTGTCTGCGTCTGAGTTGACTACTCTCATCAATACAATGAAGGGCGAAAATATTCCATCCAACACAACCTCAGGTAAGAAATCTATTGCAACTTAATACCAGGAATTTCAAAATTTAATGATTTTGCAGATTCTGATAAAGATGCCGCTAAACAGGAAAATCCTAAACCTAGAGTGGACCTATCGTTAAGCATATTTGAGCAATTAACGTTGCCATTAAAAGATAGCCATGCTATTATGGGAGATCATGGGAGTCAGACGAGCATAAATGAAAGTATTGCAAATGGTGATCCTAGCACTGAAATCAATGTAAGAATGACATTTAGATGGACATAGAACATCATTTTAATAATTATTTTTTATAGAAACTGTTTTTGAAAGTTAATACTGAAAGTCTTCAATCTTTAAGAGCAGGTGACACACTAGTAGATTTATGTTTAAATCTTCCAGCAATAAAAAATGCACATGCTAAAATAGAAGAAGCACTTGCTGGAAAACCATTTAGTTTACCAACAAATCATAGTGAAGCCACCGCAGTTAGAGCTACGTAAGTTCATAACAAAAACATTGAATGTGGCTTTAATCTATTTCAACAAAAAATAATGTAAAATATATTTTAGTTTGTCATCTACTTTAAATGATGTCATGCTGGCATCTTCAGCAATAAGCTTACCTGTATTAGAGCCATTAACGCCTGGAAAATTAGAAAAACTTAGTAATCTTAGCATGGCTGTACTGTACTGTGCTATATCTCATGCCACGTCTAATGCAATCTTATCGGTGGGATCTGCCGTCTCTCCAAAATGTGCCACAATGCAATCTCAACCTGGAGTCAAAGAAGATGAAACTGATGCCATTGCAGTTTCTCTAGTCGAAGAAACTCTTACTATGTACTCTTATATAGGAAATACTATTAAAAATTCTACAAGAGCTGGTGGTTTTGTGAGTAGAGCTGATTTATTTATTTTTTTTTTTATTTTTAGATTTAGTTTTTTAGTTAATCTAGAAAATATTTTATTATTTCTATTTATGTTCTATTAATTTTAGGTGCATCAAAACCATTTATTAACAGGAGCTTGGGTGTTAATAAGTGGTCTGCAAGCTCATGTTAGTAACAGTACAGTCTCTTCTAGTGAAAAAGCATCTCATTTAAGAGATAGAGATGATAAAGGAAGAAGTCCAAGCAAATCAAGAGATACTGGTTCAAGCCGTTCTAGTTTGCTTAAGTTTCAGCAAACTTTTGGCGTTTTGTTTGTTGCTTTAGCTAGTCGAATGCTTTCTATAATGTCTGAGCTATTTGATGATTTACATCTTGAAGTTTGTGGCAGTGGGGGAAGCTTAGCACAGGTCGAACCTGCACCTTTAACGATAATGGGGCAATTTACAGCTTTACAGCGAGTAGCGAGATTGTTAGGGGCTGCTCCACTTAATCAACTTTTGTTTTACCTGGCTATTGTCAGTTATAGAAAAGCCAGTTCATTGAAAAGAATACATCCTCCAGAAGGTGACACATTTAGTCAAAGTGACTCTACAACTTATTATGAAGATATGATAATGTGTTCAGATGAAAGTTCTACGGACGAAGATGACGATAGTGAGCCTATTTTAGGTCAGTGGTTTGAAGAAACTTTAGCTCCACCTGAATCATCTGATAATAAGACACCTTCTGGCTTAGAAAATTCTGAACCTAAGTCCACTCAATCGGAGAGAATACATTCAATAGTTCCAGAAAAAGGGGAAGCACACGGATTCATAATTTTAGCTACTAATATATTTACATTTTTGAACAGACATTTCTTATGTTCGAAAAGTGCATATGTAACACGATATTTGAAAAATGGCCTCACTGAACATCAAATTGTTATATTAGCAGCCATTATAAAAGATTTGGATAGAGAAACAGCTCGCACCGAAGTTGGTAAGTTAATTGTTATTTTCTTTGCACTGACTTATCTGTTTTGCATAAAACTGTGTTTAATTTGTAATGAAGAGTAATTTTTTAATGAGAAATTAAATAAAGCTGCTTATTTTTTTAGGAACTATATCAGTATATTTTGGTCCGGCATTAGGCCAATTATATAGCGAATTTTCTGGAGCACTTTCGCGATTCACACACAACTTAGTGACACATAGTTCTCTTCATTCTCATCAGGCTCACCTGTTAGGACATCTTGGAGTTTCACCTTGGAACACTGAAGTTCCTCATGCTTGGCCTTTACAAGTTTACCCTCGGTCTTTAGCTGTTTTAGCCCAGGTAAGAGCCTTTGTAAAATAAAATTAATTGTAAATCAATATTGTAAAACAAAATTTTAGTATGTGTGAGCAGGTTGATTCAAATTTGCGAGTTTTTTGAAAACCATGTTAAAACCATTGAATGTTGTAGGAAAGACAACAAACATCAGGGTATATTAATATTTAATATTTGATTAATAAAGTTGTTTTCGTGAAAAAAATTTATGGGTCGGCGTTAGGTCTTGTGAGTTCTCTTAATATAGCCAAAGTATTTCTTTAACACACAAAATCGACTGGTGTTGCGAAATTCATTCGTATCTTTAAGTGAAAGTTCTTTGAAAAGAAACAATTTAACAACCTTGTAGATAAATTAATATAGTCATGTGTACTATTGGGAGATTGAGACGAAGTGGGAAAAGAGAAGGATTTTAGTTATGTAGTATTTACATTTTACATGGAAAACTACTCAAACATTTATTTGACTAGTCATGTTCAAATTTTTTACACTCACCATCTCTCGATCTCCCTACAGTACAAGAGGTAGTTTGATTTTGGAAAGTGTGCTACTATTTTTGATAATCGATTATTTTTTCAATCCATAGTAATATACAATTTCGGTAATATAGGATTTTGGTCTTCATAGAAATGACACTTTTTGTGGAAAGGGCTCATACTAATGCAATATACTGCTCTCCTATAATTTGAACGTGTGTTGTTTATAATAAAATATTTGAACATGTTGATATCTGGGTCAGTTAGTGGTTCTCTTGAGGAGATTAGACTTTTTTTAATCGTTTATTTAAGGTCAGCTTATTTTGTGAACAAACACCATCCCCAGGGATTGACATCACTTCTGAAAAGTTAGTCCGTGCCGGGACTGCTCTTTAGGGTTACACAGTTCTTTAATTCTACAACACACAGAACCCACGGTTTTACATTATTCTAGTATGATGAGGCACTGAACATTTTTTCCGAATCAGAAAAATCATCCGGAAATTGAACCCAAGACATTACCTTCAAAGGCCACTGCCTAAACTTCTAGGCTATCGCAACGACTGGGATTAGACTTTATCTGGACCAATTAAATGATTTTATGATAATTATATATTTTGTCTTCATTGTGTATAGTATTTTTTTTGTATATTTTGTATAAATACAACCTTGTGAGTGGAACCTTTTGGTCCGTTTTATCAGTCAGACCTTTTGGACTAAGGTTTGTTGTTTTTTCCTTCTTGAATTTCATACAAAATACAGTGTCATAAATGCACTTTATCAGCAGCTATGTTAATACTATTCGCCTCTAAAGAAAAGGCATGCTTCAAAAATGTTATTTTGATATATATAATGTTACTTTATTTATTGTTTTTTTATTGCCTTGACAATGACATAATATGTATATTACCGTTAATAAATCCTTGGTTATGGAAAATATTTTATCATTAGAATATCATCGATTTAAAAATTTATTAAAGTTCCTTTTTCAGGTTTTATTATTAAGGTCTCCAAACGAAAAAGAGGCATCAGTAATAAGCATATGGCACAGGCTAGTAAACACATTGATTGAAAATGTAATAAATCCTCCAACTATACTCGACTCTGAAAATGATGGTAACAATTTATACAATTCTTGTTTTACAATTTAAAACCTAAATATTAATTTTTAGATCTTAATGTCGAACATGCACAAGTATTATTATATTTATTCCATGCATTAAACCTCATGCAAAAGAAATCTGTTGTATTACTAATGGCCGGAGGTGTTATACGCTGCTCAGAAGTAGCTCGAGGCTTTCTCAAAGATTCACAACTGCTTCACTTATCCCGGCTTTTGCTTCTTTTCGATTACATTATGAAACACTTGTATGATGCACCTCCATTTCTACTCGAACAAATACAGTGGAATCTGTTTTGTTCAACAAATTTGAGTAATGATAAAGACAAAGAAAGTAACATGGCACGTATGTTTACTCCTTGGCAAGACATAGAAGAGAATTATCGAAAAGGCGTTGGAAATGATGAATTCACTATGAAACCAAGATTTTATATTATTTCTAATACAGAAGTCAACAATCAAGATGCCCCCAAGTTGGACGGATTAGCTTGTAGTTTCATCTTGGGAACAGCCGATAAACTGAGATATCCACTGCTAATAGATGCTTTAATTGAAATTCTCAATGTTACACACATTACAACAGGCCCAGCTTCTACAAAAATAAGTTTTCTTGGACTTTGTTCTACCCAATACTGTTTTTCCATATGTTGGAGGTAAATAAAAATCTATTTTTAAGATATCCCTGTTCTCACAGTGCATATTTTAGATTATTACAACTTTTACCACCATCCAATGCATATATGGAACGTTTAGCAACAGGTGAAAATCTACCCGCTGGACCTTTAGTATTGCATACTCTTATTTGGGGACGTCGTACTTCACATAAAAACTTTACACGGTGGTTAAAAGATTGCCTTGTCAAGCAGGGAATGTATACACAACACACAGAAAAATTAATAAAAACTGTATCAGATGTAGTAAACAATCTTAAATATGATGTGGCTACTGCTAAAAATTGCATTATTGCGTTGACTCCAGATGTAAAAAAAGGTAAGCATCTATATTGTTTAACATGATGAATGCCATCCTAATATTTTGTACATCCCAGGCTTAATATCTAAGGAAAGTCTACCACCAATTTGGCATTTATTCTTACTCCATTCTGTAATTGCCAAAGTGCAGATAGCCCTCATAGACGAAACTGAAACAACTAGTACAGATTCTTCTGGAAGTACAATGTCAGGAGCAGCCTTGGTACAAGATCTGTTACCATATGTACTTAGATTGACTCAAGCTATTCTCCATTGCACCCGATGGTCTTTACTTCACAGTATGGTGGAACATAGCGAAACATCAGATAAATTTGTTTTGCAAGATTTTGAAGCATTTCAAGAAATTTTAGCTTTTGCTTCTGGACGCAATTCTATCGCATCATCTTTATCTTCAGAAGTAAATATATTATTACCAACACCAGTAACCAGTGTCTTGCAACAATGGAATGCTTCTACTTCAGATGAATGTCCATGGGTAAATGCTACTTAACTTACAACTATTTCCAATATTTATTTTTATAATCCTTTCAGACACCATTCCTGAATGACATAATACCATCAGAAAATTATATTCTTAAAATTGTAGATTCTCATTTATCTACATTATCTATGGGTTTTCCGTTCAGCATAAATTGGTCCCTGAAAAAAATTCTTCAATGTTTAGTAAAATTCATTTGTCAACATGGGCCAAAATCTGAAAACACAGATACTAAAAATAAAGTAATAGATTTGCTTGTATCTTTAGTACTTGATTTAAGAACAGAATTTTTATACGAAAATGTATCAAAAACTTTAGAGAAAATGATAGGTGATGTGGAAACTGATGAGCATCAGAAACGTGTATTTTACCACATTATCGAAAACACTTATAACCTTATAATCAGCTATTCATCTGGATCGCCTGCCAATTATAATTTAGTCAACGAAAAGATTCTACATTATTGCTTGAAATTTTATGAAAAAATATTGGAAAAATCATCTGGCCGTCAGGCTTTGAAACAATTTTTCAGTGGAGATAGAGATTTAGTTAAAGTTTTAATGTCGGTTTCTAGTCCCACGATGTCTCAACAATATAGCACGAGAGTTTTACATTTTTTCAATAAACTATTTCAAGCAACAGAAAAGAGCTCTACTGATACTAGTTTAAATTACTTATGTAGTACCATGAGCAAGTTAGCTAGTGTAGAGAGTGAGAAGTTGCAAGTGTTTCTCAGACACGTCATCATAGGCCCTAGTAACATGATCGCCAGTGATAGTTCATCAAATATACAAACATCTACAACTGTTACAATAGCAAAATCTGCCCAACCTACCAGTGCTAATGACACTTTGAAATCAGTAGATGGCACTTGTCAATGGACAGTAGCACAAGTTGTCGCTTCAGAATCAAATGCATCTCCTAGTCCTGTAGAAGATCAGAAATCACTTATACAAGAAAATAGCCAATTACTTCAAGCTTTAACCAACTTTATCGTAAAACAAAATAGCAATGTATCAGAAGAAGTATCTATAACAATTTTAAAAGCTTTGCTCCCTGTAGGATCCTACATACTTTCTCCAAATTTAGAGGGTGTTGGTTTTACCGATTTAATGGTAGTCATGACAATGTTAGCTGATGCTGGAGTTGGAAGGGGGCATATTTATTTGTACCCTGCTGTCGCTGAATGGCTTAATACTTGTAAAGAATATTTAATCCAAAAAGAAATTGTAGACAAACTTGGGGTTGATGGCAATGGTGAAAAAAATTGTGTCATGTTGGAAGCAGCCTGCTGCCTTTTAGATTATGTATCTGAGATTGTTAACGGAATAAGTAATCAAAACCAGAGTCTCTCTTTCAGAGCATTAAGTCCTCCATGGGAGGGTGAAAGTCCTCTTGATCAGGATAATGATTGGCCTGATGATATACCTGATGAAGAAGATAGTGGAGAAGATTCTGATGAAGACTCATTATGTAATAAACTTTGCACATTTACAATTACACAAAAAGAATTTATGAACCAACATTGGTATCACTGCCATACATGCCGAATGCTAGATGGTGTGGGAGTATGTTCTATTTGTGCAAGAGTGTGTCATCGTGGTCACGATCTTAGTTATGCAAAATATGGAAATTTCTTTTGTGATTGTGGGGCAAAAGAAGATGGTTCCTGTCAAGCATTAGTAAAAAGGAGCCCACAGTCTGGCATCGATGGGCCGTCTACAAGCAATGGAAACCATAACATGTCCAATATTGGATTTACTGAACACATGTTGACAAGTTCTTTAAGGAGACGTGCTTCATCCCCTGTTCCTAATGACAAGATAATTTCATGTAAAGATAGAAAGAAGAGCTGCTTGATAAAGCAAATTGAAAGTTCGAAGGAATGGGTTTTAAATTATCTTGCATCAAGTCCCATTCCCGGAACTTTATTAGAATTGGTTCAATCACTATTACCAGCTGTGGAATTATCTTGTAGTCGAAACTCTCCTGTAGGGTGCCACGCGCGAGGAGTAAAGGCATTACAAAAATTGCACTCTGCTGATAAGAAATATATTCATACAGATCAACTCATGTCACCTACTTTAGGTTCACAAGAAGGAGCATTTGAAAATGTTAGAATGAGTTATGCTGGTGAACAAGGGCAAACTATTCGTCAACTACTTTCAGCACACATAGTTCGAAGAGTAGCAATGTGCTGCTTATCATCAACACATGGCAAGAGACAACACTTGGCTGTATCACATGAAAAGGGAAAAATTACAGTTCTTCAATTGTCTGCTTTACTTAAACAAGCTGATTCTTCTACGCGGAAATTAACTCTTACAAGACTGGCTTCGGCACCCATACCTTTCACAGTGTTATCTCTCTCGAGTAATTTATGCAATGAAGATTTTCTTGCAGTATGTGGACTTAAAGATTGCCATATTTTAACATTTAGTGCTACGGGTTCAGTGAATGAACATTTAGTTTTACATCCACAGTTAGAAACCGGAAACTTTATAATAAAAGCAATTTGGTTACCCGGATCTCAGACCCAACTTGCATTGGTTACTGCAGACTTTGTTAAAATTTATGATTTATCTAAGGATGCATTGAGTCCCCAATACTACTTTTTAGTGCCAAGTGGAAAAATTAGAGATTGCACATTTATGTATGGAGATGGAGTCTACAATATATTACTGATGTCATCACCAGGACATATCTATATCGAAGCATTGAATGAAGGCAGTTCTGCAAAACATGGCACTTTTTATGTGACTAACACGTTGGAAGTTTTCCATTTGGATGTGACGGTAAATTTTACAGCTTTATGTTATATTTGTTCTGAATTAAATAATTTTTAGGATGTTAATGGCCAAGTTGCTGGTGGTGGTGTGAGTATTTATTACTCTCATATTTTAGGATTGCTGTTCTACAGTTATGCACAAGGAAAGAGTTTCATTTCTCCAATAACCCCTAACAACAACTGCTTAACGATGGTATTTCCCATTACTTTACCACCCACTTCAACTACTAGTTCCAAAAGTAACGGTAACAAGAATCCTAGTCCACAGCCACTATGTCAATGGACAGAAATACCAAATCATCCAGGATTGATTTGCTGCGCCATGCAGTCCAGTAACAATCCAGTTGTATTGATGCTAAAACCCGATACAATTGCCATACAAGAAATAAAGGTTGTACCATCTAAATCAAAAATAATGGACATGGTTGCTATCCGTCACACTTCTGGCTCAGAACATAGAACAACTCTTATTTTATTATGTGAAGATGGAAGCCTTAAAATTTATATGGCAAATATGGATCAAACTGGTCAGTTTTTATTGTTAAATAAAAGAATCATGCAGTAACAACATTTTTTTAGGATTTTGGATGTCACCAAGTATTCAACCGAGTGTTTCACCATCTCCCATGAAGCCTCGTAAAAAGAAAATTCTAAAAGCTGGAAAGACACCCAGTTCTGTTACGTTCCCTGTAGACTTTTTTGAACATTGCCAATTAATGAATGATGTTGAAATAGGTGGCTCAGACTTGCTACAAATTTACAATGTAGCACAAGTTAAACATCGCCTTAATACAACAGGCCTGTATTTAGTGTGCACTAAACCATTGGGTTTCACAGTTGAAATTACGAATTCTGATAATAGTATGGTGATAACAGGTAATAATGGAGTATTGTACATGTGATAAATTAAAAAAAAATTAGTATTTTGATAAATAAAATAATATTTTCTTTTAGGCATTCGGGTACTAGTTGGCACGCAAGATCCTCAACGAGCACCATCATTCATAGAAATATTTGGAAGAATAATAACTGTAACTATTAATAGAAGTCGATGGTACGATATTCCACTATCACGTGACGAAAGTTTGCAGAGTGATAAAAAGTTGAATGTAGCTTTTGGTCCGTCACAAGATCCTGAAACCGTTACTATGATTGATAGCATTAAAGTGTAAGAATATTTAGAAATTCAATTTTGTTTCAGTTAAATTATTGATTTAATTTTGATAGGTATGGTAAAACCAAGGAGTCCTTTGGATGGCCCGAGGAAAATGAGGAAACTGTGGGTAGTAGTTCTACAAATGCAGCGGCTGTAACATCTACAAATGCAGACAATGAACAAAGTCCCTCTGCTAGTACTGCACCTCTTAGCAAATTAGAACGATTAATAAATGGAATTTTGGAAGTATTGGATGGTACCTTCGATTTATATCCTGGCGATGAAAGATTGTTACCACATAAACCGATGTCAATAAAAACTGCAACACAACTGCTTACTTTACCTACTCCACCTTCTATTCAGATACATTCTAAATCATTGCTTTGCTCATTACATTCTAAACAAAGTTACCATGTATATAAGGTGAACTTTTATTTCAACTGACTATTATGTGACTCTAATGTATTGTTTTATAGGATCAAGCTCTTTTGCAACATGTGTTAACTTCACTATCGGCAATGATTGACGTAGAGAATGAAGAAACTCAATTAGATGCTGAAAGCTATTATAGATTAGTTTTAATTGTTCGAGGAATAGCAGTAGCAAGACCTCAGAATTTGGTCAAGTTTGCCGATTCACATACTTCTATTCAAGATGTTGTCCTTGATGATCCGCTTGGTAAGTATATTTATTTCCTATAAATAATGTTCCTAATTAACAACTCTTAAATAATTAAAGCTACATTAAAATATTTGCCTATTTTTATTCTTGCCTATTACAGAAGTGAAGTCAATTGCTCCGAAAGGAACTAAAAACCAACATCTGCTCCTCCAACTTATGGACGCACTGTGGATGCTCCACAAATGCAACCCTGAAAATCCTGCGCTTGCTCCTGTTGTAATACCAGGTTTAAAGCATACAGAACAAGTAGTTCATGCACTGGTGGAAATTGTACATGCATTTAATAGCTGTGATACCTACAGCAATATTACCATAGCTGTGTATTTGCAATTATTGTTGTGTGAAGATCCCCTAATAGCCTTCAGCACAAAACAAGCACTTAGCCGAGTGCTTAAACCTAAATGTCGTCGCCGACGGGTATTTATACCAAGCCCACCGCATTGTTCAACACCTCCTGGAAGTAAGTGCAATAAAAAAACTCTGGAATAGTTATTATTATAGTATTTTTACTTTTAGAAACCAGTGTGGAATCAGAAGAAGATAAATCAAGGACAAATACAACTGCTAGCCAAGATGATGATTCCTCTAGGCATGGAAGATATGATGTTGAAAGTGTAGAACCTATCGGGCTGTTACAACATGGAGGTATTGAAAACCATAATGTAAATCCGTTGGAGGCTTTATTGGGTGGAGGAGGTGCTAATTTCCCACCGATATTAGATATACCACCAGATGCAGACGATGAAACAATGGTAGAATTAGCCATAGCACTAAGTTTGCAAGAACATGAACTTGGAGATGAGATTCCTCAAGGACATCAACAGCCATTACACCTACAGGTATATTAATTTCATCAAATAATAATAATATTCTGAAATAAGCTTTGATTATAAGGTTTTGGCAGTAATAGTGAGATATGTAAATACTGCCTTTGCGTTATATCACAACAGGCACACTTTCCAGCCAGGGTTGACACCATAGTATTATAGTTTCATGATCTCTGTTAGGTCTGGATTTTACTACACTCTCATTATTGATGCTTTATTTCCATTCTGTCCTATTTTAATTCTGTTTATGTTGTCCATCTTCACTTTTTCCCAAAATCTCCGCTTAATTCTCTACAAAAACACAAAAGATATCATTTCTGAATTTGAGTTTGAAAATAATTTGAACTATAACTGACAACTTCCATTTTTGTATTATTCATTCTATTCATCTCTTAACAAAGTATTTATTTTACGAGGGTTGTGCAATGCTCATGCCACTCCCACACAAAATCATTTGTCTCCCACAAAAAAAAATAAATAAAAAACTAACAATTTACAACTTAAAAAAATTAGTGGCCAGCACATAAGTTTTTCTTTTTTCTCAATTTTTTTCAAAAACTACTTTTTTACCAAAAAAATATTTTTAGATAGAATTATTCTGTAGTGCAATATTCACAAAGGCAATACCACATTAAATGACTATCTTATTGTGCATGAAATGCAGACAAAGAAGGGTACGATAACAAGTGACTTATTATTGTTACTAATCAAGATTGTTGATACAAAAGATTAGCTGATTTCAATAAAAGACGAATTGCTCAGACAATTAAAAACAAAAATAAATAACCATAAGAGACAGCTTCAAAACAGTGAACAAAGAAGTGACGGAAAAATATTAAAGCAGAAAGAACATATGTACATATGGAACAGAGAATACGCTGGAAATAAATACAGAAAACCCAAATAACAGAAGAGAAACAAAAAAAGAAAATTCAAAAGCAATACTAATCTGGAAGAACAAACAGAATCTTGAAGAAGTAATAATCCTAGAAGAAAAAGCCTCAGACAGTGGTCAGATATAGTAAAGTAACTGAAGCTTTTGCTTAAAACAATAAATATAATGGGAACATTAGAGGTAAATGACTCAATATTGATGGGTGTACTGAAAGAAAGAAGGGTTTGAATCAGCACAAGCAGGATCCACTTACACCTAATAGCTGAGAACCTAGGAAATACCTGAAGGAAAAGTATGAAACAAAAAATATAATATATAGTTAAAATAATATAAAGTTAAAATGGCAGACTTAAAAACTGCTAGTCTTAAAAAATCAACTGATACACTTTAAAGAATCTTGGAGGTAAAAAGAACGCCCAATATAAAGAGAGCACAAGAGGATTTACGGGAGAAAAGAGCAATATGGACTCAATAATCTCTACACACAAAACAATTACGAACAGAACAAAAACATGGAAAAAACAAAACAAAAAGAAATAAGGACTATAATAAGATGGATAAAAAAGACAAAGGACACATGTAGAATTAGTGTACCATTAATAAAGGAAATAAATGCAGAGATAAAATAATACTTACATTATGTAATAAATAGATGCCTGCACGAATGAAATTTTCCAAAAAAAAAACTAAATATTTCAAAAATGATACCAATTTACAAAAATGGAAATACCAATGACAGCAATAATTACAGGCCTATATCGGTACTATCAACAATTTCAAATGTATTTGAAACAGTCATGAAGGTAAGGTTGTTAACTATCTTGTAGAAGATTTGTTAACAGCCCATCAACATAGTTCTATAAAGGAAAGAGCCACAATAACAGCCATGATGCAGGT
>JAUIMW010001077.1:0-13814 GCA_033557785.1 Enochrus cinctus
CAACCAATTCTGTTTTTGTTTTGGTTCTTTTCCAATAAAACTTGTGTTTTTAAATTTTCTTCTACTTTTGATCTCGTATCTCGAGGAAGTAGCTTTTTCTTTTTATAAGAGACTATTTTGTAGTTCTTATTGTCTTGAGTGTATGTTGAGTATACTTCACTCTACATCTTTTACATTATATAGTGTAGCTGTTCTTTGAACCTGAACATGAATTTTTCCTTAAATGAATTCAGTAATAAGGGCCTGTTCTTTGCAGTTCAAAAACGATACGATTTCTAAAACACATCACTGGTACGCAAGTTATGCAACCCGATGACAGAAATGTATTATTAGTTGCCTAAAAAGTAGTAATTACTGGTTGTTTTTTTATTTACTAATTTAGCTTTGTAATATCCCAAATGGTGCATGATATTATAAAATATCGATTTTTTACAAAGAAAATGCACCATTATTCTTCTCGTTAGTTATTATAACAAATAAATAGGAAAACTTGAAATTTTTTAAAATTTCGCGCGCAAATTTTGACAGTTGTGTTTGACAGTTAAAATGTATGGCAGCAACATTGCAAACCAATGCGGAATTATTTGACAATTAAGAAACTTATAAGGAAATAGTACGATATTTTAAACAGTTCTGATGTAGGGTAAGTACGTTTTTCAACATTTTCATTATCTTTGTTATGGAATTTATTCCCCAACGGTTATTTGTTTCCATTATTCTGCTATTTTGTTGTTATTTATTGAGGTTATGTCACTTCTTTAACAAAAATACACTAAAAACTTATTCTGATTATTTCATGGTTAATACTCCATTTTTAAATAGAATAATATGACAATGTTTTTTCCAAATTTGCTGGGTTAGTATTCAAGTTACACTTGTCTATCTGTGTATTGCAAGCTATCGCATTCTTATGCTATTTATTTTGTCGTTAGAGTGTCAAATAAAAATTTAATTGTTTGATAAATAATGATATAATATCAAGTAAGCGCACAACATGATAGTGGTTGAATATTAATTAGGTGTTAAGATAAACATATTTATTTACAGTTTTGATCATAACTTATGATTCATAAGATTGTTTGCCATTTGTAAACGTGATTTATTTTGGATCAAAACTTTACTCCATGGATAACCTGGGATTTATGCATAAGTTTTTTCCAGTTTAACTAAGAGATGGCACCAGCAAAAACCAATTTGACATATGTCATTCTGTTCGTCTGACGTTTAACTACAAACACACACAAATTGAGTGTGTCTACAGTCTTTGTTTTATCATATTATTTAAGAGCTTTTTTTAAACAGATGAAGCAATGTGTTCCACAGGGAACAATGCTGGGACCAATCCTATTTTTGGTGTGTTTGAATAATGTGCTTAAATAAATGGATAGGTATGTTGCCTGCATTTTCTGTCCGTATGCCTAATTTCCGTTAATTATGATGTTGTCTTTCTCCGTCCATTCAACTTATGTCTTAGTTATACTCTCTTTTCCTCTTCAGCACCCACTCATCGATGCCCTCCACTCCACATTTTCTTCTAATGTTCTCATTGCGTTCTCTGTCCACCAGTGTTTTTCCAGCTATTCTTCTGTTCTGTTTCTCCATTCATCCAATATTCTTTTCCGAATTATCTCTGGTTGTTATTCTTCCTGATCATCTGGAGTTGACTAAATTCCTAGTTATGCATTGAAATACATCTATGAGTGTATCCTGGGTCCTTTATTGTATTTGATTAATCGCTCTTTGTCTGAGGATGTGTTTCCCAAGGAACTTAAGGTCTCAAGGTCACCTGCATATAAAAACAAGAGCTCTTAATTTACTAAAAAAAAAAAAACAAAAATTTATACTGATATACCAGATAAAAATTAGATTATCAGGTACTAAATAAAACTTACATGTCTAAACGATCAATTCTTAAATTACACAACAACAAATCAATAAAAAAAACTCTTTCTTTGCAACAGCCACAAAGAACTAAACAAAACATGATTAAGTTATCTCTTTAATGAGCAGGATCGACTTCTGCCATAAAAATTCCTCACGATGAATATGCAACCCAAGCACATTTTCGTATAGTTAAAGCAATTGCCTAAACTTTATCTATAAAAGAATGGCACACCCATTACTTCATGCCATACGTGCCTAAGCTGATCTAGGTGCAACATTGCAGTTATTTTTTAATAAAGTGTTTGTTCTCTAAAACATTGACATGGAATATAACGGTAAAAGACGTGTAGTCTCTGTAAACACGCAACGGGACATCATAATACGTTTTAAAAGAGGTGAAAAAATATGTGACATCGCCCGTTCCTACGGCATGCCGTACTCTACGGTATGTTCCTTGATACATCGCACAGAAGTACCTCGTGCACGTCCTATATTGACCAACGAATTAAAGAAATACATCTGGGAACTTTTCCAGGCTGGACACCGCAAGTGCGATATAGCGCGAATGTGCAACTTAACACCTTCAACTGTTCACGGTGTTTTGCGTAGATATAAACCAACACCTCAAATTTTACCGCCGGTTGTGAAAAAGAAAAGAAAGTATCATCTACCTTTTTTAAGCCGGAAGAGCTTTAGCTTAGGTTATTACATTTTTTACCTAATAAGTTGCTATTTTGTGGAAGTTTCCTTTTTATAAATTTGGATCTGGGAGCTTTTAGCTCCACACTAAATATTTATTAGTGTAATTACTAAAAAAGTTAAAAAATTTCAGTACATGAAGAAAGTGAAGAAGAAACGGAAGAAGAGGAAGACATGGACGACAGGGCTATACCAGGGCCTTCGGGCTGCTCCAAACCTTTGCACGTCCAAAGGGCGGAGAAAGCTCTAGACCTAACGGCATTTTTGCAAGAGCGCCGAAACGAAAACTACGAC
This sequence comes from Enochrus cinctus, assembly GCA_033557785.1. Lineage (NCBI taxonomy): Eukaryota > Metazoa > Arthropoda > Insecta > Coleoptera > Hydrophilidae > Enochrus > Enochrus cinctus. Next base: position 2,878 of record JAUIMW010001077.1, read on the forward strand.
AGTTCAGAGGATGACGAAGACAACATGCATTCTTCCACTCCCAACGAGGCAGATTTACTTAACGGTGACTTACCTGTTAAATCTACAATTAAATCCTTTACAATTTACCTTTTTTCCAGATAATGACGAAATAAACGATGGGATATACTATCATGAAAGCAACGATACCGAAAGATCCTGGCTGACGGATATTCTCCACGAAGATGAAACTCTCCACCACGTAGACCGTTCTGTTTCCGACGAAGTAAGTCTAATGCTAGACATACACGTGAGGCGAAAGGCGTTACCGTACAACAAAAGAGTAAGTGTTAGATCAAAAACAATACACCTATATTTCTAAATAAATCTTTCAGAAAATGGAGATGAATATGTATTACGGCGCAGGGCTTATCTCGACATATGACAGATATCACGAGAACAAAAAGGCTGTTTTGGCCAAGTACCCAAAGCGCAGGAAGGTAGAGGAACCGAAAGGTCCGGTAATGCAACAGGAAATTACCGATATGGACGAACCAGGAATAGATATTGATATTGAAGGTTCTTTTGATGTTCACAGCATTGAAGAAACAAAAGCTCTGGATAGAAAATTGTCTTCGAGATCGCAAGCTTCCGGTTCAGTAGGCGCTAAGAAGACAAAAACCAAAAAGTTCAAAGACGAAGAATCTAAGAGGAAATGGGAAGAAGCCATGACTCAACGACGCAGAAAATTGTTCTCTAGCATAGTCAAGAAAGAAATAAGCAAACAACACCGCGCTAAAATGAACAAGCATAAAGAAATGCTTTTGCAGTGCAAGAGAGTTGCGACTCAGTGCCAAAAAACACATCGCATGAAAGCCGTAAGTTTAATTTATTTTTTTTGAGGCTGTTAGTTTTATGTGATTGTTTCAGCTGCAATCTGCAAGAACGGTAAAAGAATTGCAATGGAGAATGAAACGCTTGGCTCGTGAGAACATAGCTTACTGGAAACGGTCCAAACGAGTAGACAGAGAAATGAGGAAAAAGTTGGAAAAGGAGGCGGAAGAGCAAAGAAAAATGGACTTTGAATTAATTGAAGCGAAGCGCCAACAACGCAAGCTTAATTTCTTAATTACACAAACTGAGCTCTACGCACATTTCATGTCTAGAAAATTGGGCGAAGCGTCTCCAGAAGAGCAACTTAGAATTCTTAGCCAACTAGACGAGGAGAAGAATCCGCGCTTGGCAAATATTGATGATTATGACAGGTATAAAATATTTTGTTTTTTGGTTGGCGGAAACTTAATGTTAAACCGTTTTCTTTTTTTTTGTAGTGAAATTATGAAAGCTAAAGCAATTAAAAATGCACAAGATGCGTTTCAAAATGAGAAGCAAAGAACGAAACAGTTTGATATGGAAGTTGGTCTTGGGGACGAGCATAAAATTTTGGACACTTCGGAAGGAGAACATGTTCAGCCAACTGTATTTAAAGGTACCTTGAAGGCGTACCAGTTAAGAGGGATGAATTGGTTGGCGAATCTTTACGACCAAGGTATAAGTGGTATTTTGGCTGACGAAATGGGTTTGGGAAAAACTGTGCAAAGTATAGCTTTCTTAAGCCACTTGGCAGAGAAACATGGTGAGTGTTATCTGTATTTTAATATGATGTATTGAATAGCGAGTTCCAAGTAATCAAATGGTTCCAAATAAAATGTGATATCTTTTAGTAAATAGAAATTGTAGAACATCTTATTCAGGAATGATAATTTGTTTTCAAGAAAGCAGGTTTAAGAATGTGTTTTGCAGATTTATGGGGGCCATTCCTGGTGATTTGTCCGGCTTCTACGTTGCATAATTGGCAACAAGAATTTTCAAAATTCGTACCTGAGTTCAAAGTAGTACCGTACTGGGGAAACCCGGCAGATCGTAAGATCCTAAGGCAGTTTTGGCATCAAGATGGGATGCATACTAAAGACGCTGGATTCCATGTTGTTATTACCAGTTATCAGATAGTAATAAGTGATGTAAAGTACTTCAATAGAATTAAGTGGCAATATATGGTTCTTGATGAAGCACAAGCAATCAAGAGCACAAGCAGCATGCGCTGGAAGACTTTGCTTGGTTTTAATTGCCGAAACCGCCTGTTGCTTAGCGGTACTCCTATTCAAAATAGTATGGCTGAATTGTGGGCTTTGCTCCATTTCATAATGCCAACACTTTTTGACTCACATGAAGAATTTAACGAGTGGTTCTCGAAAGACATCGAAAGTCATGCAGAAAACAAAACTGGAATCGATGAAAGTGAGTAGTGGTAGCTTGTAATTAAACCATATACGCATTTATTTAATTTTCAGAGCATTTGTCAAGATTGCACATGATTTTGAAACCGTTTATGTTGCGCAGAATAAAGAAAGATGTAGAGAACGAATTATCAGACAAAATTGAAGTGATGGTCTACTGTCCGCTTACGACTAGGCAAAAACTCTTGTACATGGCCCTTAAACAAAAGATTAGGATTGAAGATTTGCTTCACTATACAGTTGGTGGTGGAGATTCTCATTCTGTTGACAAAAATTTCACTTCAAACTTGATGAATTTGGTCATGCAGTTTAGAAAAGTACGTTGCTTTACAATTTTTGTTTGCAAAACTAAATTATATTTTATTTTAGGTTTGTAATCACCCTGAGCTTTTCGAGCGAAGAGATGCGAAAAGTCCGATATATTACGCACCATTCAGTTATCAAATACCTTGCATTGTTTATGATTTCAACGTCCGGTTGTCAATAAGCCAAATTATTCAGAAACACCTGGTATTTACCACAAAATATATAACTCACATAATTAAAAACGAATACAACGGTTCCGTTTTTAATTTTGCCTTATCGCTTGGCTTAACCCCAGGGGATATATTTGAAATATTTCAAGGCAACATCCTTCACAGGTAAATTTGTTATTCTAATCGAGTTCATTTGGATTAATTTTTTTTTTCTAGGTGGAAATTATTCTACGAGCTAGAGCAATACTGTTACAAATTATATTGCACCAAATATTTTGGTAACTATAAACAGGAACAACCATCACTGCTACTGTTTCCAAAGTTCAAGATGTCGGTGTGCGATACCAGACTAAGTCCTGTAATGCAAGAACTGATTTTTACCGCAGATAATACCGCTCACAAAGTCACTTATACCCACACAACTCATTCTTATAATTATATGTCGGAAACAATAGAGCATAGAAATATTAGATGTAAAAACAGCACGGAAGAACCTGAGCAAATAATTGTAGATGTAGTTAACGAGGACTCTCCAAATGTAAGTAATATTAATATAAAAAGACTCAAATAACAAACTTAACGTTTCCAGAAGCCTTCGTTGAACACTGCCAGTGGAGGCTACAAGGACCGTCTTCCACAAATTTTCACTTGTGAAAAGACTGACTTACCGACATTTTTATTTATCTCATCTCCTAAGGTAACATTTCCAATTTATTTAATGATATCTTAATAACACATTTTTAATTCTATAGGTTGTTACATTACCAGTAGCTTTATATTGTTACTCTAGACGTTTTGCGTATGATTGGAAAAGGCATTTGGACAACTGGTCTTGGAATTCACTGAACTACTACTGGGCTGAAGCCACCAATGCGGATATAGTAGTCAAGAAAACCAAATCGAAATATTTACACCCTAGTCAGGAAAACTGTACAAACGTTATCACTCCTGCCAACGGATTCTCTCAAATAACAATACCGGACAAAGAAACTCTAGTTACGGACTCAGGAAAGCTATCAGTATTAGACAGTCTTCTTAAGAGACTTAAAGAAGAAGGTCATCGAGTATTAATTTATTCGCAAATGACGAAAATGATCGATCTGTTGGAAGAGTACATGTGGCACAGACATCACAAGTATATGCGTCTGGATGGATCTTCAAAAATCTCAGAGCGTCGTGATATGGTTGCCGATTTCCAAGCTAGGACGGATATTTTTGTGTTTCTTCTGTCCACCAGAGCTGGAGGATTGGGCATCAATCTAACTGCTGCCGATACTGTAATTTAAGCGCTTTGTTTTGTGATTAGTTTTTTTACCTTTTTCGCTTTCAGGTGATATTTTACGATAGCGATTGGAATCCAACTGTTGATCAACAAGCTATGGACCGAGCTCATAGATTAGGCCAGACCAAACAAGTAACGGTGTACCGTTTAATTTGCAAGGGGTCGATAGAAGAAAGAATTTTGCAAAGAGCACGTGAGAAAAGCGAAGTGAGTACTATTATAATATAGTTGTAATTTTTGTTGACACAATGCATTTTTTCTAGATTCAAAAATTGGTTATTAGCGGAGGCAACTTTAAACCTGATACACTTAAACCTAAAGAAGTTGTTTCCTTGCTGTTAGATGATGAGGAAATTGAACAAAAATGTAAGTTTACACGAAAATAAATGTATGGCCTCACAGTAATTCCCGGTTTTATTTTTGCAGACAGACAAAGAGCTGAAGAAAGAAAACACTTGGAAGACCAAAGAGAAAACGATCGTAAATACAGAAAGTACATGGGTCACATGAAAGTAAGTTTTTTATTAATACTTAATTTACTCGAATACAATTTCTTGCTACTCAACTTTAGACTCCTACGCCGTGTACCCAAGATATTAAAAAGGTCGAAGTTATGCCTGAGGAAAACGTTATAATTGAGAGCAATCCGAGCAGCCCGAAGAGCGAAAACTCACCTGATATTTCAGTGTCTGAAGATATTAACGACAGTGGTTTCTTAGATGTGGAAGGTATCAATTTCAACATGTATCCAACATCTGTTAAACTTCGTCCACCTCGTGGCACTTCAAAACGCGGGCGCCCTCGAGGTTCTCGAAGAGTCTCGGCACTTGGCCGATTTAATTCTGCTAGTACATCTTCTACAGCATCTAATTCCTCGATCCACAATGGTAAAACAACTTTTATTTCCGCAATGATCTTTCATAACCGACATTTCTTTACTTGTAGAAGTGCAACCCGCAAATGATTCCAGCATTAACACCAACTCTTCTCTGTTTGTTCCGTTCGAAACACCCAGTTCACCTTTGCACAGTTCTCAGGCTTTATCAGGCTCAACTGGAACTGCCGTGTCTACTCCAGTGAGACGCGGACCTGGAAGACCTAGATTGAAGCCTGGCGGCCCAACACATACAGGAACAAGAGGAACGTATAGACCAAGGAAACCAGCGAGACCATTACCTGTACCCCTACCTTCTGACTCGGCTATAAACAGCAATGCTAACCCCAATAATAGTTCTTATTCCTCTTACAGCATGTATAATTTTTCCGAATTTGATTCTTAAAATTATTTCCTATGTAAACGTACTACCTTTTTTAATGATTGTAGTAAAGTACGATGAAATAAATTATTTAGTGAAATTTAGAGGGAATGTTGAATTAAAAATTAGAATCGTTCACTACAATCAGAGAAAAAAGATTTATTTTTGTTGAATGAAAATCTACAATATTTTTTATTTAGTACTTTTACTGTAAATAAATTTGTACATAAAATGTACAGCTAATATAAAATTATGTATTCTTTTCTTACATACCATAGACATTTAAGTTAAATTAGAGTCCTACTTTTATGTTAGTATTTATATATAAATTACATTATATTTGATAGTTTATTTTCATCAAGAAGCTGCTACAATTTTTTTTGTATTTTCACAAATTTTTTTACATTTTTCAACTATATATAATTAATAAATTATTAAATATTTACTTTAGAGACAAAAAGGTGTTTTATTTTATTATTTTCCTAACTATTTTTCATGCTATTATGCATTTTGAGAAAATCCCATCGATGATTAGATAGCAAGGGTTTGCCCTTGTCAGTGAGTAGCGAAGCTGCCAGCATACCAGCTAAATTTCAAAAGTGTTCACCGAAACAAAAAGCAAATCAAAAATTTTGATAAATTTTCTTATGCTTGCCTACTAACTGAAACAAATGGACAATTTAGGCAAGAGAAGAAATGCCTTCCAAGCGAAGCTCATCAATGATTAGATAGCGAGGGCTTGTCCGAGTCAGCGAAGCTTTAAGCATAAGCTAAATAAGTTTAATTTTCAAACGAATATCTACCAAAACTATTTTCTATAAAATCTATGCAAAATTATCTACGTCTACTTGCTATTTTAGTGATAACTGAACGAAATTTCACATGAAATCTTATACGAAATTGCAAGAAAGTCTCCTAAAAGTATTATATTTTTGAGATTTAAAACTGTTTCACGCAGTACCTTTCTTTTAAATTGCTTCACAAAACCCATTCATAGCTTCATGTCTTCCAAGCGAAGTCCATCAACGATTAGATAGCGAGGGCTTGCCTGAGCAGCGAAGCTGCAAGCATACGCAGCTAAATTTTCAAACAAATGTCTACAAAAAAAAATCAATAATTTTGATAAATTTTCAAATGTATGTTTAGTAACTGCAACTTCTAGTCATTGAAAATGAAATGAATTTATTAAATAAAATGCTTTTTCTATAAAATCTATGCAAAATTACACATGCAATGTTGTACGAAATATGGAGAAATTGCAAATTGTAAATATATTTTTTCATTTTGGTTCTTGGAGTACAAAAAAAAACTGCTGGAAGGTAAATCAGGAAGAGATGCTGCGAATTTGACAAAAGAATTATCAAGTGCATTGCCAAAACGAGCTACAGTATAACATTCTGTACACATTGCCATTAAACTGATTATTATTATTGTAAGTTGATGGATTTTGTTTATGATTGACTATGAGTTTATATTCAGGAGGGCTAAGTATCTCCCGTGTGAAGTAGAGTCTGTTGAAAATTTTATTGTTTTGCGAAGCTGCCAGCAGCCACTCAGTTATATTTTCAAACGTCTACCAAAAAAAAGCCAAATCAATAATTTTGATAAATTTTCAAAAGCATGTTTACTAATTGAAACAAATGTATAATTTGGATAAGAGAAGAAATGTCTTCTAAGCAAAGCCCATCAGTGATTAAACAGCGAGGGCTTGTCCGAGTCAGCGAGCAGCGAAGCTGCGAGCGTACGCGGCTAAAATATCAAACGAATGTCTACCAAAACAAAAAAAAACATCAATAACTTTCAATACATTCAAAAGAAGTTTTTAATCACGGTGATTGAATTAAATTTATTAGAATTTTGACTTTTTAAATTAATTTTTAGATAATTTAATTGAAGTCAATTATATGCATGTCTACTAACTGAAACAAATTGATAATTTAGGTAAGAGAAGAAATGTCTACCAAGCGAAGCTTATCAATGATTAGATAGCCAGGGCTTGCCCGAGTCAGCGAGTTGCGAAGCTGCGGGCGTACGCAGCTAAATTTTCAAACGAATATCTATCAAGTGAAACAAATCATTATGAATATCTACAAAAAAAACAAAATAATTAATTTTCAAATGCATGTCTACTAACTGAAACAAATTGACAATTCAGAAAAGAAAAGGAATGTCTTCCAAGCGAAGCCCATCAATGATTAGATAGCGAGGGCTTGCCCGAGTCGGCGAGCAGCGAAGCTGCGAGCGTACGCACCCAAATTTTCAAACTAATGTCTACCAAGTGAAACAAATCATTACGAATATCTACAAAAAAAAAACAAAATATTTTTGATAAATTTTCAAATGCATGTCTACTAACTGAAACAAATTGACAATTCAGAAAAAAAGAAATGTCTTCCAAGCGAAGTCCATCAATGATTAGATAGCGAGGGCATGCCCGAGTCGGCGAGCACCCAAATTTTCAAACGAATGTCTACCAAGTGAAACAAATCATTACGAATATCAACACAAAAAAAAACAAAATATTTTTGATAAATTTTCAAATGCATGTCTACTAACTGAAAAAAATGACAATTCAGATAAGAAAAGAAATTTCTTCCAAGTGAAGCCCATCAATGATTAGATAGCAAGGGCTTGCCCGAGTCAGCGAGAAAAAGAATTAATATTTTTGATAAATTTTCAAATGCATGTGTAATAACTGCAACTTCTAGTCATTAAAACTGAAACAAATTCATAAAATAAAGAGCTTTTTGTATAAAATCTATGCATTATATATTATAACATTATCTGTTTGTACTTGCTATTTTAGTAATAATTGAACGAAATTACATATGAAACCGTTATACGAAATATGGAGAAGTTGCAAATTGTAAATTTATTCTTTCATTTTGTGGCTTGCAGAACATGGACCATGTTGAAAAATAAAAAGGGAAAACTCGTGTGTCTTTTTTAGGATTGGTCGACCAAAAAAACCTTTTGATCAATGTACTATTAAAGTCCAAAAAAACTACTGGAAGATAAATCAAAAGAGATGCTACGAATTTGACAAAAGTGCAAGTGCATAGAGTCAAGGTGTATGTAACGCCAGCTGTGAGTGTCTTTTTGGTACCAATTGATTTTTATGGTTTTCCGTAATTGTTAATTGTTTTATTTTATTTTTGAAATCTATAATTTTTAATAGAAAATTGGTTTTTTCCTATAATATTTGATAAAATGTTTGGTAAAAATTTTGATAAGTTACAATTTGGTGAATTGATGGTAGATACAATTGGTCGTATGGGGGTTATTATAATATTTTTCTATTGTTTAAGAAATGTTTTGTATTTTTAAGTAAATTGATGAAGAAATCGTTTTTAATCTAGTTTCAAGAAATGATGGTTTGTCGTTTGAGAACATGTTTTTAACAATGTTGTTTCTAAGATAATTTCTTTCGTTATTCTTACAAAGGCAGGGACAATCGTGTAATTTGCCGGTGTAATTGGGGCATAGTTATTCACTGGCATGGTACGTTCTTTTTTAAGAAAATTTTTTTTAGCAGGGCCTCAAAATCATGAATCCGGATCTGAGTTCAGAAAACAAAGTACTTTATAATATGTGGAACATGTGTAAATAATTTTTTACTCCACATATATATAATTACGGTTAAGTGATAACACAGGCAGTAATACTAGTTGTAATATAGTTGACGCAGCAAAAGTGATTATTTTGAATTTTGCAAGCTCTTAAAGAGGTAATGTAAAAAATTGTATTTTTTATTTTTTTATAAATATTTTTCGGAGTTTGGTGAGATGTTTTGCGCAGGTTTTAGAAGTGGTAAATATTAGCAGGAGAGCGCACTCTTTGGTAAATGTTCGTAATGCACGTGGAGCGCGGACGGGTTCGGGTTTTGCGCCTGGGTCGTCGGATTTTTCGACTTCCGCATTTTTTTGATAGGAAGCGCTAGAGTGGAATCGCGACGAGCGAGCGTCGGGAAAACAGCGACGCCGACGGAGACACCGACAACGAGTGTCGGAGCGGAGGTTTTCGCAAAAATACAGGCCGATAACATCCTATTGATTTTTCAGTTTCGTTCGTTGAACCAATCACAGAGTCAGTACTATTTTTAAAGGGTGAGGTTGTTGTCGGGTTTTTACAAAAGGAAGTGCAGATCCGATAGATGTAAAAGTGCGTGCGGGCGAGTATTTTCCGAGCCAGTTGGAGCTCGGTGCGACCGCCGAGACCGACGATCCGATGCAGGTGGCCACTCTTTTCCGCGAGTCCGCCTCACTGCTGGGAGCAACCATGGACACGGGCGGTGGCGGTGCACCGGACTCTGGTGTGTCCACCGTCGGGCCGGGGCCGCTCTCCTACGACTCCTACAACCACCCGGTCACCTTCTCCAACAAATACAAATTGTAAGTACTCTATGTGACGGTCACGCTTCCCATGTAAACATACTCTAAAATGGCCTATTTAAAACTTGTACATTAGTTGTTTTCCCTGCTGAAAAACCTTCATAAGTAGCCTGCTTTCGGGGAAAATTCATATCTTTGACCCCTGGGAATATTTCCTTAAAAAATAAACGGAGATTCTTTGTTGATTCTGGAGTTATTCAGGCAATATTAACCTTATCCTGTCATTAAAATCAAAGTCTATTATATTGACAGTGTTAATTTTTTTTAAATGTCCCGCCTATGTGTGCATGTCTAAATGTCTAAATAGCAATAACATTGAATAAAAAGTTTGAAGTTCACTGGTGTGTTGTGCACCTGTGTTTATCCAGAGCACCAACACCTGATTACCTTGACAGAATTCGATATGTCGCGATATTTGGTAAATAAAAGTAGAAATCTTTCGAATGGGTGGTTTTAGGTCCTGAATTAACGATTTTCGGACGGGAAGTGCAGGTTTTATTTAGTTGTCATCTATTCCAGAGTTGTCAGTGTCAGTGTTTTCTTTGTGTTGTAGAAACATGAAATTGGAACCCCAAGATGATGGTTATGAAACAAGTGCTGATCTGTTACTTAATACCACTGCCAGTGCCAATCATGATGGGAAGTGTGTTAAACTGGAAGACCCGTACAGCTTCATCGATGACGACCCCATGCCGATGATGACGCCCAACCAACCGCCCATCTGCATGAACCAACTCCAACCGCTGAATCAACTTGTTATGGGACCTAAGAAAAGAGGAAGGAAAAAGAAAATCAAACCTGACCAGTGAGTGCTTTTACATCAATTAATCTTTAACGCTTTTAAGCCTTTTACGCTTTAACCAAAACGTGCTTTAAACAAAAGTTGATTGGCTGTTTAACGTCTTTAAACTCTTTAAAATTCATTGTTATTATTATTTTTTTTAATTTTGTAAAGCTGGTGACGCTTCGTGATTGTTTGCCTTTAATACATGCTATAAATTTGCTTAATTACGTTTATTTTGCGTTTATCGACTACAAATTATTGTTTATAAACGGTAATATCTCAAATTGAAGCTTCTTATATTCTGGGTGGACAGTTCCCTTTGTTAACCTCAAATTTGGGTGTAGTTATAAAAGGCAGAGAATTTTTTTTTCACCTAAATTGTAATGGTATGCGCTCGTTATTTACATAGAAGAGATCCGTACAGTTAAGTAAATTGTAAATATATTTAGAAAAAAAAATTAAACCATAATCTAAAAATCGACTTTTGACCTAC
>JAUIMW010001078.1:0-13807 GCA_033557785.1 Enochrus cinctus
TTTGCAGACAGGTGGCTTTAATTTTGAGGTCATTTGGACACGAAGATCACACTCTAACGGTGGTCATGTGGGGAGATCTTTTGGAAAAGCAGTGATATTTAATCACTACATTGACAACAGTTTTCTTTAAACATCACACTCGTAGTGATGTCTTTTAGAGTCGATTGTGAACTTCAAGTGGAACTCTGTCCATTGATTTTTTGATCACTTTTTTTATAAGTATAGGGGTATTTTTTAAAATAATTTTTGAGAAAAAATCCATAAAAGAAACACATATTTCTTGACCAGTTTTTGTACTTATTTATTAAAAAACAAATAACTTTCAAGATTACCTTTCAAAAACAAGAAACTTTGTGTAATTGTAAGATATATAATACATAATAGTAAAGTAAATTTTTTTAAAAATATAACATGAAATTTATTTGTTGCAACGCCGCATGTTAGTTTGTAGATAAGAAATTATGGGAATCTTGTCTTTGCTTATCACATAATGAGCAATAGTGACACATCCATATGGATAGTGTAAACTTACTCTGATTTATAATCTATTTGTTTATTCATTATAATATGGCAAGTACATTACACATAATATGTATATTGTATTATTAAATGATCAAAAATCATAATTTTTTTAGTCTAAATACCTTGCACCCATAAAATTTACAAAAGATAAAAATGCAGTTATTATTTATGGCTCTGTTCCTTTAAATGCAAACAGGTTGGTTTTAAAAATATTAATACTAATCTGTACATAAAGACATTGTACATAAATTGATTATTTTGAGTTATTATACAAGGTTCAATTTTTAACATAACTAAAATTTAAATTCATTTACATACTTACCAAAATAATGCTACTAACAGTTGCTTCATACTAAAATATTATTTTTATTAATCTTGATTTTTCTTAGATTTACAATAGATTTCCAAGCCGGCCCCGATTTTGGACATAACACTAGAATAGGTCTACATTTATCCGTCCGGTTTAATGAAAAAACTGTTGTGAGAAATGCATATATAAATGGATGGGGAGAAGAAGAACGTGAAGGTAAAATGCCATTTACAAAAGGTGGTACATTTTTGGTAGTAGTTCTAATATCTGAAGATAAAGGTAACCCTATTTATGAAGTTCGAGTAAACAGCAAAGAGTTTTGTAATTTTCCTGAAAGATATCCGATTAGAATAAATGATATTAATTACTTACATATAGCTGGAGATGTTAATATATTAAATGTAACTTGAACATTACTATTTTAATACATTTTATGAATTAGATTTTATATCAATTTTTAAACTTTTCGAAAACCCAACTTAATAATAAAAAAAAACAGGTAAGAAAGAATATACAAAAAAAAAGAATACGCAAAATAAAAATTTATTGTTGCTAAACACTTTTAAAAACAGCTTCGTTGTCTTGATCTAAGAATAACAACTTAAAAATATCATTATAAAATTCAGGGTAATAATCACATGCTCTTTTACAATCAGGTACCCAATTTACCTCTAAAAGCTTATTTTGGATCATTCCCTGAGGAGTCCATTCGAGCATTACATCAAATCCAAACAAGGTACGTGATTGAGGACTTCCACCAATACCAGCAGGTGGTTTTTCAATAGTAGCACATTCAAACACATCTCTCATCATTCGATAAATTCCTTCTTCAATCTCTTCCCAGGAATGATTTGGGTATTGTCGATTCCATTCTAGCTTAAAGTCTGCACACAGCATTTTCTTGAGTTGTACGTCACTCTTATAATTCATTACTGTAAAATGTTGTTCATACTCATGGAAATTATTCATTGCAAATGGTTTATTTGCAAATCGCAAAAAGAAATTTTTGTATACATATACTTTTAAAGGATTCACAGATTTAAGTAAAACTATATACCTAATATCAAATTTAACTTTTGCATCAAGTTCTGAACGATAAAATACAACTGGATTTTCTATGTATTTCTGAGCTATTTTTGGACCAGTAACAGTAAGTCTCATAATATAATTGATATTATTTGTAATGTGGATGTCTAAACCTCGTGCTAAGTTGTAAGGTTTGATAATCCAGTAATTATTGAGGCCTTCTTTTTCACGATGTTGAAAGTAGCTAATAAATTGCGAAATCTCTTCTCTGAGGTTATAACATGTAGGTAACCACTCCGGTTTAGACGTATGTAATATTTCAGATTGAGTTCCTAATTTTCTTCTGCAAGTTATTGCTAAAAGATCTTTTACAGTTATTACATGCTCATATGGAAATTGGTTCACAAATTTATCAGGTGTTTCCGAAAGTTTTTCAAATTCTGTAAAATGTTTGGAATACCATAAAATATCAGCTTCACTATCGTCTTCTGTTATTTCAAATTGCTCATCAGTTAAATTTTCTCTTAAAACGTCATATTCAGCATAAACTTTGTATAAAATTTTTTTTGGTCCTGGTTTATTTAACCTTGTTAAAACAGGAAGAGTTTCAGCAATATGTCCGGTAGCAAAATATTCAGGTGTAGGCAAAAAATGGTCATAGCTTTTATTTAAATATGATTGATATTTCCAAGGAAGTAGGTAAGCTTGACGAAGTTCTTCTGGTTTTTCTGTTTCATCCATATTCCTTGTGACATACTCGCCAAAATCTACATTCTTTATGGGAAATATTATAGAATAAGTCATTCCTCTAGGAACATAGTAGAATGGCAACATACGAAAATTTGGATCATCACTATGCGTAATAGCGGAGCCTACTTCATCCATTATGTACCAGCAAGAAAGTCTATCTTCTATATTTTCAGCTTGCCCAAAATAATACATATCAGCGTATCTCCAGATTTCATCAAATATTTTTTCGGCCATTTCAAGTTCATTCTCAGTAGGTTTGATTCCCATCATATTGGCTAACCTGTCACGTAACTGTTCGTTGCTTAGCAATTGTTTTTTAGCATCTTCCGCCTTAAAAGTCCAAGTGTGATCTACGAGATAGACATGTTGTGGATCAGTAACAACAATACCAGATTCGTATATTACTTGTAATTGCCAAGCAGGATCACTAGGTCCCTTTTCTACATCTTCATAATCTATTTTTAACAAGGTAAAGGTATTACCTGCGTCAAAGGTATCATTTAGTAACTTTTCATGTAAGGTTTTGTAAAAGTGTTCAGGTAATTTTGAATGAGTCAACTGCCATTCGTGCAATTTGAAGAAGGTTTCATAATCAAGGGTTTGTTGATCACCCATAATTATTTTATTAGAAAAGTTACTTCTATATTATGTGCGAGGTTAAGCACACCACTAATTTAGGTTAGGTATACATGTGACGTTGATATTTGAAGATATCAGACTCCTAGAATCAAGGTTTTATTTTTTTATTGTAGAAAGACGGAGTGCACCTTTAATACATTCTTTTTAAAACTAAAACCCTTTATGCGTAGTTGACTTAGTAACGTTAAGGTGCCTTTTTTATATAGTGCAATTCAAAATGACTGTCATGTAATTCAATGAAAGTTGGCCAAAGCAATTTCAAGTTTAAGCAATTTCACTGTTAAATAGTTCATCAAATTAAAATTCAACGTCTACGCCTATGAGCAGCAGTTTTATACCAACGAGACGGCAAATAATTAGTTCAACCTTATTTAAATGAAGTGGCAGGTTCAAGCATTCCGAATCACTGTATTACATTAAAATACAGTAGAACTCCAGTTTAAGATCATCCAATCTAAGAACTATTATGATGCGCATGAGTAATATATCAACCTACTTTACCGACATGTTAATGTCATTGTATGCAAGCCATTGCGTATTTACCTACAAAATGCCTAATGTCTCGTGCTTTCAAAATAGTAGTAGTTTTTGTTGCTTGTTTAGTTATCGTTTAGCATGTTTGTAAGTAAGCCAAAGCAAGTTATTTTAGTGATACAAGATAAAAAGCGAATTATAGAACGTTTATACGCTGTGGAAAAAACGTGCTACTACCGGAAGAATATAAAATCGGGCAAGTTTTGAAAAAGAAGACGATTCATTTGAGGGAAAATTTCAGCAGGAAATTGTCGAAGGAGTTTGGGACAGAGATTGCATATACAGTGCAGATGAAACGGGCTTTAATTGGAAGACCTCGTAAAACATTAGCTGATAGGCAGGAAACTCGATCGCCAGGCCGTAGAACAAAGAAGAATCGAGTAACACTATGAGTTTGCTCAAATTTAATGGGTACCCACAAAATTCCTTTATTTGTTATAGGGAAATGAAAATGCTCAAGAGCATTTATATCGCCAACATTACCAGTTCATTATTTATCACAAACAAGTGCGTGGACGAATAAGACCCTCTTTACCGTATGGTATGATGAATTTTTTATCCCCGAGGTAAAATGTTTCCACGAAGAAACCGGAAAGGTTGGAGCAAACAACCAAGGCAGAAGAACCAACTACCGAGGAAAACGAAGGACATAATACCACCCATCAAGAAACACTGCAGTCCGCAACTTCATTGTTAAATTGAATGGAGAACCGCCAACCACATTGATTTCATACCTTATATTTATTTAAAAAATTTTTTAATTAAAAATAATAGTTTTGAACGTTGGCAAATTTTTATTAGCTACTTATTTTTTTTATTTTAAATTTTATCTTACGTGACATAGAAAAATCATTTCAATGTTTCAATAGAACTTACTAATCTAGTATTATACGAGCAAAAATAAACTATTTAACTACTCATTTATTATGTTCATAATTAATTTCTTGAACTACATAATAAAAATCAAATTTGTACGAACAATTAAAATAGTTTATTTTAAAAATCGTAAACATAACCTAATATGTGAAAGTAATTAGCAAAGTTTCAAACGTGGAGTAGTTCTCGAAGGCCACTATTGATGGCGCCACTGAGAACTCTTCCAATTTAGAAAGCGTCCTTGAGTTCCCGAATCCGTTCTTAAACTGGATCTATGACTAGGGACTATGAATAGATGTATTATGTGATATAGGCATATCTTTTAAAAATACAGAAGTTGTATCGAAAAACCGGGGTAGTATATAGAAAATTCGACCTCTCACATTTGTCTTCTCCTGTACCAAATAATGAACATATAATACATATATACAGTCTGTCCATTTCCAAACAGATTTGATGTTAGAGATGGCTATACAGGAGAACCCTCATATCATCTGATTCTATTCTACACTTTAGATATGGTCAAGCTTTGATGACTCAAAGACGTAAACTGTCGTACAGATGTTTACTTTATAGTAAAGAGAGTTGTAAAATTTAAAATGCTTGTATATCAGTTATAGGTTCTCAATAAGTTTTTGATATCTTATTTGTTAATTTTTTTATTTTTAATATCTGACCTTTGCAATATGAGCTTAATTTGTTTATTTTATGAAGAAATACGCGTGGGCGGAGTTTGTCGCCATAGAAGATAATCATCCGTATAAATCACTCTCACTAAGTGTCTGTCGAAAGTACCCAAGTAACCTAAACGCTAAACCACTTATGGTTACCTGCCTGTTTACTTTTATGATAGAATAAAAGGATTTATTTTTTTATGAATTTTTACTTAGACTGATTAAATACACAATACTAATTATTTTATTACGTTATATAATATTTATTTTTAATTATAAAAGCTGCATTTTCACATACTCTTAGTAGCTAGATATTAAACAATAATAACATAATGTAAACTTGGCACTCCTTTTACATGTAAAAAATATAATATAAGTAATCCAAAAATTTTTAGTAATTCGGGATTTATTTTCTTATAAAAATCGTAATTATATTTTATGAATTACAATTTACTATTCTTAATTAAAATTAAGATTTTTTTAATTACAATTGAATCTTAGCATTTTTCATTAAAAATATCACAATTATCTTTATGTTGTATTATAAACAGCATAATTAAATAAAAAGGGACGAATGAAAGTGAATTTCGAATTGAAACTTTTATTATTTACAGAAGAAGCTCAAAAAGGCTACTATTTTCTGCTAAGCAATAATGTACTCTGTGGTACACACACCTTCTAACATTAGATAATAGAAAAAGGTGTGAATTTCTTCAATATTAAGATTTGAAAGAAA
The DNA here is from genome assembly GCA_033557785.1 of Enochrus cinctus. Taxonomy (NCBI): domain Eukaryota; kingdom Metazoa; phylum Arthropoda; class Insecta; order Coleoptera; family Hydrophilidae; genus Enochrus; species Enochrus cinctus. The sequence goes on from JAUIMW010001078.1 coordinate 6,068, forward strand.
GTAAACATTTTCCTGGATGTAGACTTTTGTCACAGAATTTTTGTTATTTTTTTGTTAATATGCATTTACTATGCTAAGTACCAAATATGGAAAATGTGCGTTTTTTTTTTATGAGATATATCCTGTGTTATTTATACATTTTTATTATTTTATTTTAGGCATAAAATCAAATTGTGTTCATTAAAAATTTACAGGGATGTTTACATGAATTACCAAAATCCCAATTAATTAGTTTGAATTTAATATTAATTGACAAATTATTCTTTTAATAAGATGCTAGCTGTTTTGTGGGCCATTTTTAGGTTAATAAAAAGGCTGTGTTTTTCCAACAAAGAAATTTTAATACAAAAAGTTATTTTGCTACAGGTTTTGGTCTAGCAGACCGACAATTACTCCATAGAGTTGCGAAGTGATACATAAATTATAAGCCTTTAAAAATTTGGCAATTGATTTGATTTATTAAACATTGCAATTTGAACACTTACATCAATGTCTTTTTTATATAGAAATTAAATAAAAAATCTCAAAATATTGATGTACCATCATTTAGGAACCAATTAATAATTTTGTGTTAACTATATTCTTCTTCTTTTATATAATTTGAATTTGCAGAATGTCGCCTGCGGCTGGAATGGTAGTAGTCATTTTAAGATTTTGGCTGTATGGAAACTACAGGAATATGGTCATACATGTTTCACTTATAAACAATATACAGTCGAATTTTTACCATTTCCGACAGAAATGTATGATTCTATCTATGTTTATCTCATTTATGTTTACAATGGAATAAATAAAGATAGAATTATAAATTTTTGTCGAAAATTACTTCAGAAATCTATGAAGTGTACGCCAACTGGCAAAAATTCGACTGTAACTGCATATATTATTTGTGATAAAACACATTCAAAATTTGTTACGTCGCAATAGGCACATTTTAAATCGCACTCCTTATCAGTTTTAAAAATACTTCAAGTAGTAGATAACAATACTGGATACTAACAAATCACTTAACAATAAAAAAAATTGTTTTATTCGATCTTAATTTAATTTTTTTGCGTCCATTTATTGGCATTTAATTATTATAAATAATAATATACTTTTTATAACAATTAATTTTATAAACAGCTATCACAATTTAAAATCACAGTACAGTATTGCCTATATTAAACAAAAATTCAATTAAGCCAAAAAGTTTCCATCAATAATTATAAACAACAGTATGTAAGTTATATTACATTAAATAGAAGATAATTACGAATACGATTTAATTTTGTAAAATAAAAATAAAACAAATATTGTCTATTGTACAGCATTGCTGAACTAAATAATCAACACAATGGCATATTTTAAAGAGCCATCCTATAGTCATATATGATTAACAGTATTTGGTAAGCTGTTGGTTGACGCATGTTTTTTTATTTTTGAAAACCTGGCAATGTGGACGAGCTTTGCAAAATTTGTACTGTGATCCTTATGTCCTGGAACGTTTCTTAATACGTTCATGTTTAATCTTTCATTTTCTATTTCTACAATTGATTTCAAATCATAACTGAATTCGCCTACATTGGGCTTAACTGGGCTAGATAATGCTGTGCTAGGATTTCGAACTATTGAAGAATCCAATTGGTGTATATCAGGAGTATCTATGAAGAATTTCGGCATTGAATTTTGCTTTATCATAGGTATTTCTAGTCGAGTATTTTCGAAATTAAGACTTGTACATCTTGACATACGCCTTTCTTTCAAAGATTTCTTTCTTGTTTTCACAGGTTCTTCAGGTTTTAGTAAATTATTATTAATTGCCTCAGTCTTAACTCTATCTTCAATAGCCTCGTTTTTCTTTAAAAATAAGTGTTCCGGCATGCTTTGGTGCTTCAATTTGTCTTCGTCTTTAGTAGATGGCTTCTTTATACGTAAACGGACTATTTCGTCAGATGTTTCATTGCTTTTATTTTCTTTTTCTTTTGTATTTTCTTCATTTATAAGTTTTGTTTCGGGTGCTTCGTCTAAAATGTTAATTTGCGGAACAGCATTCGCCAACTGCTTATTTTTCTGCTCGTTGGTTCTATTTTCTTCGTCTTCATCTGTCATCCATCTAACCCTTCCAGATTTTGTTGGTTGCTTGACAATAATGGGTTGTTTATCAGGCGACTGATTATCAGGTAAAGGATCAATAGTTACAATTGCTCTGCCTGCTATAACAGCGACGCTGTCATAAAAAGCCATATTGTCGAACATGTTATTATTTTTCTCTTTTTCTCTTGGTTGAGGTTCTTCGTATAATGCAATGCTTTCGTCGTAACAGAATCTCTTTTCGATCAAGTGCCAATAAATAGTTTCCAAGCATCTGAAACAAAAAAAATATATGCAAATTAACATGAACTGTATTTTACAAACTAGATCTGATTGTTACAGTGAGATATAGGTTGACATTAAAAAAATCTTCATTTGCCTTGACGCGTGTTGCGGTTTTGTCCGAGGTTGTATCTCTTCTGAGATTTGAGTTGGTCGCATGAAGGTTAGTTTAATAAATTATTGGGAAGTTGCACATTTATATCTGCAGGTACGCGCATTATGCCCTCTTTGAACGTATTGCATACGCCCATATAAATACTTTGACCTTTTTCTTGACCTATTTAGGAACTTACTTTTTATTAAGGAATTAAGATACTGTGAATATGTTCTTTATTTATATATTTGTTTTACATTTTTATAGATAAATTAATGATTTAGATAAAGATGTTGTCAGTATACTTCGGTATTGTATGATGTTAAAAAATATAATATAATAAATATCACTAACAAATAAAGCAGTCATAAAATTAGATATAAAATATTTAACTTTAATATATATAAGTTCATAAAGATATTTACATTGTATATAGTCGTATTAGATACTCTTTATTCAGCAGCACCGTTAAAAGCCGATGTACCAGTGTAATTTGAAAAGTCAACAACAGATGTTTCTAAGGCAGTTTATGCGACGATACACTGGAATGACGTTAATTACTTGAAAGGGTTCCGCAAGTTTAGTATTATGGTTTGAAAAGCAATTTTAGATATCAAAATTAGTTATGTTGTCGGGCTGACTACTAAAAACTACCTATTAGTGTAGGCCACGCGGACGTGCAACTATGACAAAACGGAGTTGGACCAATGTTTTGGTGTCCTTTATAGATTGAAATTTTTAATTTTCAAACTAAGTAAAAAAATTGTTTTCATTGATTTTCACTAAAATGGTGTTTTCCGTTGAATTTCCTCATCTCTTGTCGGACGAACAAAAACGAGCTAGGGTAAATTGGCGCCAAAAAATACAGTGATTTAACGCAAGAGACTGTACAGTATCGTCAGTGGTGATGAATTTTGGATTTATTCATATTAACCAGAAAGCATATAGGTGTTGGGTAATTTTGCAAGCTAAATAGCGATAAAGCATAAAAGGTACACGCAGAATATTGGTACGTAATTTTTCAGTGCTACTCTATCTTAGCGTATTTAAAAATTACTTCGACTGAACCGGCGAACATCCGCGGTGTGACTCAATTCTGAAAAATCATGAATGTACGGTGTGCTTTGATGATATAAACGTATTAAGTTGTAATATTGTTAAACATAGTTTTCTTTGCAAAATTAACAATATAAACTCCCAAATAGTTGACGCGCTTTGGACATTTCCCTTACGAAAATTGTGGGTTATTTGTATCTAACAATTTTTATTTGTTTCTGACTAAGTAATTAAACTTGTGATTCTGGATAAACACCAAATATATGCATGGTAATAAAACATGGGTACCTCTCGAACTGCCTTTTTTATTTTATAATAAACCGATCCGCTTTGGGTGTCCTATATAAATCATAATTAGTTTCTAAAACCTTATCTCCAATTGATCCAACAACATTTTTATACAGTCGTAGAATTAGTTTCGTGTATTATTTTAAACGAAAAACATGTTCATATGTTGTCATTTTATGTACTTAAAGGAAACGCATGCAGGGGTTTATTAAAGTAATCTATAAAACTTCAATCCCTTTTAATCTTATCAACACACGAGATGAAATCTTTACTTGAAATATTTGAATAATTCAGATCATTGACGTTCGTCATTTAAATAAAGAAAAATAATTTAATTATTAACCAACCAAAAATTTATCTGCGAAATCCATTTTAATTATAGAACTAGGATATTTCATCGATATTTAGTATTCTATAGTACCTATGCTAGTTGTGACATAATACGACAATTATTTAATTTAATATATTCAAAACTTTCCAATCTATTAACCCATTGTATAAAGATCTTTTGGGCAATGAAAGTCAAATGTAAAAGGTAGCACGAACTGTTACTTTTTAGCATACTTTTTAGTATCATACTTGTAAACAAAAAATACGTAGCGAAAAGTTTTTTCTAATTGCTATATTTTTCTAAGAACATAGGTGTTGAGTTGCAAGCCGTGAAATTAGTTTATTACATAATAAGAAATAACCTGATATTAATTCTGGCCTCCATATGATAATAAGCTATACTGAGCAGTTAGTACCCAAAGTAGAGTTTATCCATTGTTTGTAAATGAATTTAATTTAATGCAAAACAACGAATTGTCATGTAGGATCATAAGACAAAAACCTTGTTGCCGTTTACAATCAACTTTAGTTTTAACACAATTGTTTTAATCCTACCTATGATTAATATAAGTTATTACACGTGACCTTAATTGTGTTCATTGAAAATCGTTATAAAAATTCGATAAGTACTACATATTTTCCTTCAACAGAAAAAATAAGAAGACTTACCGTTCTACTTTGATTCAGAAGTTTTGTCTACTAAAAATGAGTCACCATGCAAATATTATTTTACTAGAATAATTCTTCTACGAAAGTCATTAGTCACATTCTTAATTTATTTATATGTATGCATATTATCTATACAATTGACTTGCTAAAGTTGATGCGATACTACCTTTTTTTTATTTTTTACATTTGTATTGAAAAAGTGAAAATCCAAAAAAAAACAATTAATGTACAGCACGCGCTGTATGGAGAAATTAAAATAAAATACAACGAAATAAAAGTTGATAGTAATTTATGAATCAATTTGACATTAGTTATTGTCACTTTAAAAAAGTTTTCAGGTTATCCCACACAAGATCAAAAATTAACTGGGGAATTATTATCATGAATACTCTTATGAACTAGTGGTTTAAGTATCTTTTCATAAAGTAATCTAAAAAAGGAGCTACTTACGATTGACAACTTTTACACATTTTTAAAAAATATCCTAACACTGTTATCCAAAAATATAAATATTCACTATGCAACAATACAACAATTTGTTTTAAAAAGTAATATATTTTACCACTTGACTGGTCCACTCTACATTTAAAAATAAGTGATAATAATTCAGAAACAACACAATCTCATTACGATAATCATTTGAATGATAAGTTTTTTTAAACGTTCACAGGCGCTTCAATCTATGTCCGCGCGCGGGCTATCACATACAACCTGTACGAGTCCCTGCCGTAAACTGTCCATATAATCACAACAAAATTACCTTTAAAACTCGAACTATTGTTGCACTGTATCTACTTCACCTTGATGTTTGATAACAAATCTTATAACTCGAACCCAATAAACATCAGCTTGTTGTAAAGTAATTTTTCCTGAGTACCGTGACCGATTGATATGATCAATTGATTAAGTCGCGTCTGCGGAAGGGGATCCAACATTAACGCATTAATATGCCGACAGAGAATCACGTGCCTTTAGCTTATAATTGCTACTAATTTGCCATTTTCGGTTTAGTAAAACAGGACACATGGTTTTGCTCCATCTTATTTTTTAATGAGATCATCTCTGCATTCCCAGCGAATTCCTTCGAACATTTATGGTAAAATTATCTTTAGTTTAGTTACCTGTACAAAAAAAGTTGCATATTTTTATAATGAGAATACCTGCTTGGATTCTCGGTAAAATAATTTTTACATGTATTCTTATATTAAAGTACATTACCTGTATTATTTATTTTTTCCATATATCTCTGCTTATATTGGGTTATTATTCTTATATATTTAATGCTCATATAATTTTATTTTTAGTTTGGTTATTAATACAACGTAATAAATCAAAAGCTTTTGTAGACAAATATTATTTTGCAAATAAAGAATTATTGTTGGAGCCACGCGTTAAGAAGGTTTAAATAGTAAGGCTATAAATTTTAAAGTTTATTTTAACTGGTTGTTTAAACATCAGAGCAGTAATAATACCTTATACAAATTAGTCTCATTTCATAAATAAAGTTACACAACTTTGTTAATTTTACGAAAACATGTTTTTACATTTTACCATTCTGCGACTTTGCATAAAGAGGAAACAAAATGAAAATAATAAAAAATCTATAATATATCACGATAAATTATGGGTATCCGGAAATATAAACGAAAAAATCGTCAATGTCCTATAATTTAATTCCGCAACAACTATTAGAGATAAGGTAAACAATAATAAATATAAAATAATGTCATTAACCATGCGGAATTGTTGGACACAACAGTGAAAGGAATTAAGTTCAATGCCGAAACTGTAAAGATTAATTAGCGCATTTTTTGCTTTTGGCCATTCGTTCATCATTTATAAGGCTATAATACATTCTTTAAAAATATTCTAAAACAATTTCTTTGAATGGAACACTCTGTGTAGCCGTAATAACAATAGAAACATGCAAAAAATCTGAAATTTAGTATTACGGTCCATAAAATTAAAAAGACAATATTTTTTATGGAAATTACCGAGTTAATTCCTGTTGCTATGAGTACAACTTTTTCATAGTTTTATGTTACATTTACACGAAAATATAATTAGAACAAATAATTGTTTCTCCCAAAAACGTTATTAGAAATTCGTGTAAGTACTATTTGCTGTGTTTAGCGACGCCATACTGTTTTAAGATAAACAAATTATTTTTTTATGAAATTGCATAACCACAATTGCCTATAAAGTAAGGTCGAGGTTTTACAACCATAAATAGGATTTTTTTATCGGTCTTTAATTGTATATTGAACCGCAATGTCAATTATTTAATGAAAGACGTTACAAAATCAATTTAACTTCTAATCTGACGTAGGATGTATACTGGTAACGTTTTGTTTAAATTAATCTCAGGTGTTAAAGGGATTAAAACATTTCGTTGAAATTTATGAATTTCTATAACAAAATTTGTTGTTTTGCTTAAGTAATGATTTCATAAATGACGTCAGGTAAGTTTGTTATAATTTCACAATATTTCCCAATATAATAATTTACACAGATACTCAATATTGTTGAAATTTGCAGTATAATTTTAATAAGTAATATATATATATCGTCACCTTGGTCAGAAAAGTAAAAAATACATGTGCTGTTCCCTTAATTTTAAATATTGCTTATTTCAGTTTATTTCACCTTTTTTAAATTTAGAATGAATATAATTTAATTTTATGAATTAAAACAGCTATAGCTACTTTTAAGAGTATTAAATCAAAGTGAAGCAATTGTGACTGACGGGAAAAGTTGGCAACTGAAATAATTTATTTCATTTTCAATCTTGAATAAAAATTAAATTTTGTTTCTGTTTTCGTTTTTTTTTTATCGGTTAATGTTCCACTTTTTACTTTCGCTTATAAAATTTGTTAAAACGATATTGGTGACGATATGCAAAAATGACAATATCATTAATAAACTTGCTCGTGACTGGAAACTTAATC